>BROE01000006.1:1419225-1430293 GCA_036571765.1 Plecoglossus altivelis
AGGAGGGGAGGTGGGATGGGGGAGGAGGGGGGGAGGTGGGATGGGGTCTGAACACACATCTTGCAGGGAAGAAAATAAGCCCAATTCAAAAAACTTGATTTGAAATGAATGAATCTGAGATGAAGTCCACCTGACTGATGAAGCAAGGTCTGAATAATTCCCTGCTCATATCTATGACAACCGCCCAAAACAACAAGATTAAACATTCTAGGAACATGACAACAAACTAGCCTACATCCACACAACCAAATGACTTGTTGCAATAACAGAAAGGAACCTGATATCCATTAATGAACTCATACAGCACATCACACACAGATTACATCGTCTGAAAACCTTCTTCTGATGACCTTTAGTGAAACGTTGACAGGTGTGTAAAACATGACAACGTTCACATGGCGTGTCCACGGTTACAGAATCACACAGACACTCTTCCTGGGAACGAAAAAGCATCACGAAAGAACAAGGGTTAATCTGTCATCACCACGATGCATTACCGCAAACAACCACTAGGGGTACGCTGCCAACCTGACTGCAATAAACACTGAGCACCCTCACGGCGTCTGTAAAGCTGAACGGTTAGAGGATTTGGGCGACCGAAGAAAACATCACAAGTTCAAATTCCGCCCTTTTCTGTACGCTACTTTGGATTAAATAAAAAACTAACAAAAAACTAACAGACTAACAAAAAAACAAACAAACCCCCCAAAACATACACATGACCAGTATCCATCAGAAAGGATTCGTACAGTTTGTATTTTCTTAGTTTATGTAAAATGGTAATAAAAAAATAAAATAAAGGGAAAATGGTTATATTTATTTTTACTTGATTGTTGTATGCCTGTACTGTTGTATGTCTGTACAATGTAGCACCGTGGCTCTGTGAGGCACGACATTTCGTTCCACTGTCTGCCCCACCGCATGTAGCGGAATGACAATAAAGCACAACTTGCTTTGAAAACTCAAGTAGTGTTTTGCACCATCACAGCACTTGAAAAAACCCCATCATAGCCACCAGCGTATCTCCACCCCTGCAGAGGAATCCTCCTCGATGAAGCAGAGGAAGCAGACAGTCTGATCACAAGCCAGCAGGGGGCTCCATATCCTTACCCTCCACACAAACACCAGCCTCTTAGTATTCTGTGCTCTCATCACACACTGTGCAAGTGTTTATCATACCAAATGTATTATTAATTTCCAAGCCTACAAAATATTGACCCTGGTATTTGTCTAACCTAATCATGTTTATTTTATCTCCCGGTAGCGTGTAAATCATGCCAAATCAGCTTTAATTACGGTGAAGTGAGTTGGTGTGTTCTACAGTTGGGTAGAACGGGGTAGGATTCAAGGGCGGGATGCTTTGCAATGGTTTCCAGAGACTTTGGTCACCACTGTGTTTCTGATGTTATCTAAGAGCTGTAAGCCAGGAGGCAGATAATTGGGATTTATTGAACACGGTAAACAACATGGCCATGCATTCAGCTAATGTGACAAGCAGGAGAGGGAAAACAAAACAGGGATTGGTATTGCAGCGAGTCATGTTCCCTCATGGCTCAGCGATGTGAGCAGGTGATCGCTGGAGAGACACTGCAGTGTCTGGGATCAACGTCTTTCTGGGGTCCTCCAGCTTCTTTGTTGGTCATTATTGTGATGAGATGAAAGTTATTACATTACTCAGCAGTTAGAAGCGATGTAATATGTTTCGGTGACACTTTTCGGTGTGTGTGTTGTGCTTGTGTATGGTTGACGGTGGGGTGTGTGTGTGTGGGTGAGTGTGTGGTTGAGGGTGGTGTGTGTGTGTGTGTGGTAGAGTGTGGTGGTGTGTGTGTGTGGTAGAGTGTGGTGGTGTGTGTGTGTGGTTGAGGGTGGTGGTGTGTGTGTCTATGTGTGGTAGAGTGTGGTGTGTGTGTGTGTTTGTGTGTGTGGTTGAGGGTGGTGTGTGTGTAAGTGTGTGGTTGAGGGTGGTGTGTGTGTTGGTGTGTGTGTGTGTGTGGTGTGTGTATGTGTGTGTGTGGCGTCAACATCCCCATAGAGATACGGGGTGCAGAAGTGTTAGCAACATCCGTCAGAAGATGATTCACTCGTTCTATGGTCAGATCCACTCAGACTATAGAACACATTCTTTACTCCCAATGACAGTAAGTCAGCCTGGTTCTCTTCGGCAAAGTCCCTGTCCTCGTTACTACGGTGACCTCAGAATTTTGCCCCTTTTGACGAAAACAATCCGACACGACAACGTTTATTAGAACGAGGCATTCTTCTCTGCTGTGTTCACATGCCTGTTTGACAAACGACCCACTGAGATGACACATTATGTGGCGTTAGCGTTGTATTACGTCTAATTATGTGGGTGATCAAAAATATGTGTATAATAAATCATTTTTTCTTCATTTCATTCGTAGGATGACGATAGCTGATGATGTCTTCTTTGCACTCCTGTTTAAGCCCTTTAAACTCTGCTGATCCTCTCCAACAGATTCTGAACGACCTCGAGCGATTCTACAACAGTTTGCTGTTGCATTGTTTTTATGTCATTGTGGCCATTACGTTTCTCCCATACTAGTTCAATTGATGAGGAAAGCCATCTTGTCCAGCTGATATTTGTTAATTGCACTCAGCTCATGCCTTGGGCTGCTTTGAGAGAACAAAATCACTCTTACCACCTTCTTTAACGTCTCTCACTCTCTCTGTGTGTGTCTCTCTCTCTTCCTCTCACTCTCTGTCACTGTCTCTCTCATTCTGTCTCTTGCTCTCTGTCTCTCTCTGTATATTTCTCCATGTCTCACTCTCTTTCTCTATGTCTCTCTTCCTCTCTCTCTCTCTCTCACACACACTGTCTCTTGCTCCATGTCTCTCTGTATCTCTCTCTATGTCTTACTCTAAGTCTCTCTCTCACCCTCTCTCTCTGTCTCTGTCTATCTCATATTCACTATCTCTCTTTCTCACTCTCTCCCTCCCTCCCTCCCTCCCTCCCTCTCTCTCGTTCTGTCTGTGTGTCTGTCTGTCTCTCTCTCTCTCTTTCTCCCTCTCGCTCCCTCTCTCTGTCTCTGTCCCTCTCTCACTTCTTGTCATCCTCGGTTGCCCAAGGTGACTTGCTTGCTGTCTGGGCTACACAGGGCCTCAGTTCTTCAGCTTGATGCTCTGGGCTACAGGGGACAGAGCTGCTGCATGTCGCCCCTCACACCAGCCAGGTGGATACCACGCATCACTTTAGGAGAGTAGCTTAGCAGTCGAGTGGAGTGTGTGGGAAGTTTGATAAATGAGGTGTGTGCATGTGCTTTGTGTGTGGCACGTGAGTGTGTGTGTGTGGTTGGAACCGCAGCCATGGTCAAAAAGAACATTCATGCAAACGGAACGTTCGAGCTCCATTGAACTATTCCCCTTCAGCCTCTCTCCTCCAGGGAGGTGGACAGAGTGTTCCTCCTCCTCCTCCATCTCCTCCACATCATCCTCCTTCTCCTTCTCCACCTCCTCCACCTACTCTCCTCCTGCTTCATCTGACAGGATTTCAGTCGCGTCACCAGGAGAGAGGGGGAGGGGGGGGGGATTCCAGCGGGGCAGAGCGATCAAGACGTCACCACACGACTTCATCCTTGCTGTCCAGCGGGGAGAGACTCTGTCCCAGTGACAGGCTGAAAGACCTGGACCGGCAGCGGACTGAGGGCGAAGCTGTGTCTGTCATCAGACAGCTGACGGAAGGTTGCGGAAGGTTCTGTCCACACAGGGCATGTGGGCGGTGTCACGCTCATTATTCCTGGTAAATTGTGATGTTCAGGGGGAAAAGCACCAGTAAATCAGCATCTGCATCGTGAGGAAACAGATCAAGATTGGAGTTCCTTCCTAGTTCGGCAGCTGCATCTTGGTTGTCTGAGTGGAGCGCGTTCACGTAGGCCAGAGGTCTCCAATCCTGGTCCTCGAGGGCCGCTGTCCTGAAGGTTTTAGATATTTCCCTGCTCCAGCACACCTGACTCTAATAAAGGGTCATTATGAAGCTTCCACAGAGCTTGGTAATGGCTCATTCCTCAGAATCAGGTGTGCTGGAGCAGGGAAACATCTAAAACTTTCAGGACAGCGGCCCTCGAGGACCAGGATTGGAGACCTCTGACGTAGGCGTTCACGCAGTGTTCAGTCACGTCTCCCTCAGCGATGTTTCATCTTGGAGGGCCTTGTTCGACTGAACACTTCCTCCTGCATTTCAGAGAAGGGATCACGCCACGTGTTGAAGTGCCGAGCTTACGATTAGATTAACAACCAAAGGTCGTTGTAATCTAGAGAAATCGATTCGTTGGTCTGCGAGGATTCCAAGGCACAGTTTCATCACCGAACCCATCACAGCTTCATCCAACGTTTACACGTCAGCCACCGGGACCAGATCTGCAGACTCAGTACTTCTTGACAACATGGCCTCAGGTTAACAACCCATGCCATTCCATCGCCTTGACAACCGGGCACATAATCCACACAGGACATTTAGTTGTGCACTCGATAAAATAAAAAAAAGAAAACTCACAACCTTCCCGGTCCACCTCAGAAAGCGCTGACACGAGGCTTCTCCTAATCGTCCAGTCTATATGCCACAGAACGTAGAGGTGATAGGGAACTGAATGTCAGGACCAGGACAGTACAGGACAGGACAGGACCTAACAGTAGCATGCCTGCGTGTGAGCCTGTGTGGGAGAGGGAGTGTGAAAGTGTATGAATAAGTGAGCGAGTGTGCGAGCGTGCGCTAAAGAGAGATAGAGAGGGTG
Organism: Plecoglossus altivelis; assembly: GCA_036571765.1. NCBI lineage: Eukaryota > Metazoa > Chordata > Actinopteri > Osmeriformes > Plecoglossidae > Plecoglossus > Plecoglossus altivelis. Next base: position 1,423,974 of record BROE01000006.1, read on the forward strand.
GCGGTGAAACAAAGAGAGAGACAGAATGAAAGAGAGTCAGAGAAAAAGAGAGCGAGAGAGAGACAGAGTGAGATTAGATAAGAGAGAGATAAGAGATTGCCAAAGTGTCAGAGAGAAAGGGAATAGGAAAGAGAGATGAGAGAGAGATTAGATAAGAGACAGCCAAAGAGAGAGTCAGAGAGAAAGAGAATAGGAAAGAGACATGAGAGAGAGTCCGAGTCAGAGAGAGAGAGACTGTGTACATGTAGTCATGTGTTGGGTGGCTGTGCTGTGCGGCTGCAGGTGTTGAACGCTGTAATGGAATGGAGAACACAGCATGATGGACTGCAACGAGACCAGCCCCCGGCGTTCACCTTGAGACAAGGGTCATCCTCCTCCCTCATAATCCATAAAGCAGACGTAATAGCTTTCCTCGCAGACGTGAACCTTTCACATGAAAGTACAACACAGCCTGTCTACATGGTGCTTCCAACCATCACCCCTCCTCCCACCCACTCAACACCCCTCCCACGCCAACACTCACTCACACTCACACACACACTCCCACAAACACACTCTCTCACACTCACACACACTCCCACACACACACTCTCTCTCTCACACACACGCTCACCAACACTTTCTCTACCTCTCTCTCACACACACACACACGCACACACACACGCACACGCACACGCACACGCACAAGCACACAGTATAAACACTGGCGCTCTGCTGAGGTATACTGTAACATGATGGTTATTTACCTAAACTGAGTGTCTGCCTCCAGTTGTCTGGAGATTTGAACAATTGAAGTGAAATAATATTTGCTGGAGAATGAAAAGTTGAAAGGAGGACTTGTAGGATTATTAAGTTTGTTACTGCGACTCACAGAAGTGGGATACAAATGAAGCAGTATCATTATTACTGCCAATTTTATTCTGTGGAACCTTGTTCTGCGGAACCTGTCTTGGTGGAACCTGCTGTGTTGGTGGAACCTTCTGTCTTGGTGGAACCTTCTGTCTTGGTGGAACTTGCTGTCTTGGTGGAACCTTCTGTCTTGGTGGAACCTTCTGTCTTGGTGGAACTTGCTATCTTGGTAGAACCAGCTGTGTTGGTAGAACCAGCTGTGTTGGTGGAACCAGCTGTGTTGGTGGAACCAGCTGTGTTGGTGGAACCTGCTGTCTTTGTAGAACCAGCTGTCTTTGTTCACAGTAGCAATTGCTTCCCACCATCTTGGGCGGGTGTTTTCCAGTGATGTGGCTTCCAGGAAGTGCCATTACTGAGCCGTCACAGGGGAAACGACGATGTGTTCTGTGACGGCTTCTGTGTGTTGCTCCAGTTGATGCGATCTCTCAGACTGATTTTTCCTGACCAGACAAAGAGAGTCATTCAGAATGGAGAGAGGGACCTGTAGCCTGGCTGTCTGGAGGCCTGATGGGAAATAAGCTTAGTGGCCTCTGTGCTGGCACTCTTGCCTCTTCTACTTCCACCTCCGTCTGTTTTCCACCTCCTCTCTCTCTCCTCTCCTCCTTCCACCTCTGTCTGTTTTCCACCTCCTCTCTCTCTCTCCTCTCCTCCTCCCATCTCTGTGTTTTCCATCTCCTCTCTCTTTCTCTCTCTCCTCTCCTCCTCCCATCTCTGTCTGTTTTCCATCTCCTCTCTCTCTCCTCTCCTCCTTCCACCTCTGTCTGTTTTCCACCCCGTCTCTCTCTCCTCTCCTCCTCCCATCTCTGTGTTTTCCATCTCCTCTCTCTCTCTCTCTCTCTCTCTCCTCTCCTCCTCCCATCTCTGTCTGTTTTCCACCTCCTCTCTCCTCTCCTCTCCTCTCCTCTCCCCCTCTCTCCTCTCCTCTCCTCTCCTCTGTAAATGGGTACTGATGCTCCATTCTGCCCACAAATCAAATCATATTATATTGTCATTTTTCCATCTCCTCCGTCACCTTCTCTCACTTTGCCCCTCGCACTCTCCCTCTCTTCCCTCGCTCCCCTCCCTTCGTCCATCTCTCTCTCCCCTCCCTCTCTCCTCTCTTGCCCTCCCTCTTTGCACCTCCCTCCCTCTCTCTTTCTCCCCTCACTCCCTCTCTCCTCCCATCTCTCTCTCCCTTGCTCCCTCTCTCTCTCTCCTTCCTTCCCTCCCTGCCTCTCCCCTCCCTCTCATACCATCTCTCTCTCCCCTCCCTCTCTCTCTCTCCCCTCCCCTCCTTCCCTCTCTCCTCCCCTCCCTCCCTCTCTCCTCCCCTCCCTTTCTCTCTCCCACCAGAACAGGGCACCCGTGATGGAGGAGCACTTTTTTCTTTCATTCCCGTCGGGTAATCCCATCAGATCCAACGTCGTCAGCGGACAAAAGACGTCCCCAGTAGGGGCTGTGCTTCATCAAAGGCGGCTGCTTCCCATCCACGTTCTACCTTTGTAGTGGAGGCAACAAGGGACGAACAAAGCTCCATTAGCCCGAGTATTCAGCCGGCCAAGTGGATCCAAACCAGAACCCAGAATGACATTTCAATGTCACCGAACTGGAAACTTTTAGCAAATTGCTCAGTTTGAAGGGAGCAGCGTCCATTTATGATGTGCTGCAAATAACCTTGTGTTTCTTCTTCACTGCAGAAGCGTTTCAGTTCTTTCGCTCTAAGTCTCTCGCTCTTTCCCTCTCTCGTTGCATCTTTCTCTCTCTCTCCCCTTTCCCTTTCAATAGCGCTCTCTTTCTTTCACGTAGTGTAGGTGTTAAAACATTCCCTTGGAGAATGAGAGGCCCCTTAACAAGGCGCTTAACAGTGATACCCTTTGTGGCCAGTTGGTGGTCAGTCTTCTAGATGGGAAAAGGTAAATCGAATATCATGGGTTTAACAGTAATATTGGCCTTGAGGTTACAAGTGCCTCCCAGTGACCTTGGGCGAGATTATGGGTTTAAAACCCTGACTGAACAGTACGAAACAGCAGAGTGTTTCCCTCACCCTCCTCCCCCTCCTCCCCTTCCCCCTCCCCCTCCTCTTCCCCTTCCTCCTCTCCCTCCTCTTCCCCTTCTTCCTCCTCCTCCCCTTCCTCCTCCTCCTCCTCCTCCCCCTTCCTCCTCCCCCTCCTCCCAGCTCTGAGACCAGGGAAACGGGTTACCAGGAACCGTGCTCCTCCAGGGGAGGTGTGGGCTCACACATCTACACCCCAAATGGAAAGAAAAAACAAGTGAATCGAGTTCCTCCGGGGATCGGGCAAAGCCTGTTAGCTTCTCTGTCTGTTTCCTCCGAATGTCCCAGGGAAGCACCCAGCCTTAATGGACCGTGCGTGGGCAGGTTTCAGTTTCATAGCTTTCGACAAGACGTGCATTTTTATTAAATGCGTGGGACAACCCCTGTTGGTGAACAGGGTGCAGAAGCACATTTAAGGTCGAAGCAGAACCAAGTCTAGCAAGCTTCTATTCCAGCCAAAACAACAACTTTCCTCCACGCGTGTTTTACGTGTCGTGAAATGACAGTGAGTGATTCCAAGCCCGCTGGCTTGAGTGTGGCTGGTCTCTGCGATTTCGTTTGATCATCAAACAGACGTTTGTTTGCAAAGCCATTCACATAATACGTGACCTGTGTCAATATCCTACTCTCTTTCCATGTGTTTCCCCATGAGGTACTCATATACATCAAAGCCACTGACAGACAGTGGATCATCACATTTATAGCTGCTCTCCCTTCAGATTATAAACTCATTATCCCCAGCCCTTCCCAGTATGTTGTCTTGGTCGCTAGACAAGTAAAGTCTTAACCACCAACGCTGGTCTGGCTCAATAAATCCTAGTCTTTCTCTTCATGAACCGGAGCGCTATAGTTTGAACCCATCTAGGACAGATACTCTTTTGATAGGTTGAAGATCTTTGGATAGTTTAGAGTTTGGGTGTAATCTCAAACAGGAGACTATCAACACACCTGTCAATCTAGAAATCCTGGAAAGGATTAAAAGCTTGAAAATGAATGGATGTTGGGAGCAGAGGAAAAGGTCTTTAATTTCCTGGCTAGATTAAATGTTTTCAAGACGGATGCTCAGTCTGTTGGAAAAGATTCTATCCTTTTTTTGTTGCAAGTTTTTGTCAGTATGACTATTTACATACTGTAAATGCCTATGCATATAAAGAGATTGACTTCATGCGTGATTCAAAGCCAAACAGCTCAATTTAAAGCCATTTACTGTAGACCCAGAAACGATTGAGGGATTATAAAGATTGCTTTGCGTTGTTGGAGAAGAGAATGGATTTTTGTCCTGGGATATTTCAAATCCAACTTGGCATAAAATACATGCCATTCATACCATGTCAATCATCGTCTCTAAGTTTGAGACTGGAGGGGATATGTGAGGAACAGAAGTCGAGAGAGAAGAAACATCATTCTTCCAAGGAAATAGGGAAGGACAGCCGGTATTTGTGTGTTATTGTGTCCCTGACCATACGTTATATTCACTCAACCTCCCCCCCTTCCTCCCTCCTCCTCCTCCCCCCCTTCCTTCCCCCCAAGGTTGTCATGGTCCCCTTAAGGACTCCATTTAACCAATGGTTCAAAATTGGCGGACCATATGGATTCTTCAAAGAGTCTCAGAGTCAGTAATATGTTTGTCTTTCTGCTTCACCGCTTCACTCAAATCAAATCTCGCCAGACGTTTAGAATTCAACCACATGTTTAGAATCGAGCCACATGTTCAGAATCGAGCCGTATGTTTAGAATGTAGCAGCATGTTTAGAGTCTAGCAACACGTTTGGAATCCAGCAACATGTTCAGAACCTAGACACATATTTAGAATCTACCAACATATTTAGAATCTACAAACATGTTCAGAAACTAGCAACATGTTTAGAATCTAGCAACATGTTTAGAATCTAGTAACATGTTTAGAATCTAGCAATATGTTTAGAATCTAGCAATATGTTTCAAAGAAAGCAACACGTTCAAAGCTTGCATGACAGATTGAGAATGAGCATGAAGCCAGACAAGTGGTTGACTGTAGCAGGGAAGTGTGCTTGTATTTGCACAAAGTAAACAAAGCGAGAACATCAGGCTCCATCTCGTAAGGAAGGGAGTTGCCTCCTAAATGAACTCTGACCTTTTCTCTCTAAAGACCTCTCCTCTCCTCTCATTGTTCCTCACCTGTTCACCTCAGCAAGCAGGCGGTCTCTGAGGTCAGTCCCCATGTTCCATTCCCACTCCCCCTTCAACCCTGAACCCCTCCTCACCCACCCCCACCCCCCCCACACACAAACAAACAAACACACCCTCACACACACCCCCCTCCCTCACCCCAACCTCAGAATTCTCCACGAAAAAGCAAGTACCAAATAACACTATAAGCCAGCAGTATCAAACGCCAAAGAAGGCATAACAGTACCACCCACACACAGAAGAACGCAGGAACAAACATAAATGAGGAACGGCAACCCGGGCAGAGCAACGGACAAGATCAGGCAGCAGCAGCGGAACCGACAACAGCACCACGGTGACAGCTCATCACCGAATCGGACTACTATTACAATCGAATGGAGGAGCCAAGACCAAAAGGCTCATCCATCGGGGGCAGTGCGCAAGCCATGCTCAACGCACATCTACGGGTTGCCGGACTACTCACGCCACGGAGCTCGTCCCGCGGCCTCTCGGTCGTCTCCTGCCGCTAGGACCTCACCAGGCGCAGAGGGGATCTCCCCGGCCTCTCCCCATCGACACCAGTCCCCGCCCCGCTCCATGGTATAACCTTACCACGCCATCGAGAACGCTGCTCCACAGCGCACGCCCGCTTCTCCCTCGACGGTACGGCTGGAGTTCGTCACCTCGCTCTCTCCCCCTGGGACCGTCCCCACTGCCTTCCGTTTCTGTCCCTCCTCCTACCCTCGAACACTGGCCCTGGGCAGTGGGGTCTGGTCCGTTGCAAGAGGGGGCTGGGCCGTGACGACGAGAGTACTTTCAAGGACTCGCCGGCCCTAGTGATTACGAGGGGGCGTTAGGAGTGGCCAGATTATATGAGACCCCAGTGTGGTGAACGTAAGGGAAATGGTGTGTTGTGTAGGAGAGGCAGACGCTGTGTACTTAATTTGATTTTCTCGGGGTGCCAAATTCTCTATCTCTCTCTTCCCTCTTCCACCACTCAGCCTCCCTCTCTGCCTGTTGCTCACTCCCTTTCTCCCTCCCTCTCTCCACGCTCCTTGTCCTCCTCTCTCTTCGCTTCTCCCTCTTAGCACTCCCATTCCTGCCCCTGGAACTCACGTCCCTCTCTTGCCATCCTCTTGCAGCCCCCCACCTCCCTTCCTCCTTCTCACTCCTCTCTCTCGCATCCACTACTTGGCACCTCACCGTCTCCTCTTCCATCCCCTGCTTGCAC
>BROE01000006.1:1430336-1523231 GCA_036571765.1 Plecoglossus altivelis
CTCTAAACTTCCATCCCACCCGCCGCGCTCTCTCTTTCTTTTTCTTCACTCCCCTCTCCTTTTCGCCTCTCTCTTGCCACACCACCCTCCCTTTCTCACTTCCTGTCTCTCCCTTCTTCCCTCCCACTCTGCTCTCTCCTTTCTCTTCATCTCTCTCTGCCTCCCTCCATCTCCTACTCCCTTTCTCTCCTCCTCCCTCTCTCTCCTCCTCCCTCTCTCTCTCTCTCTCCTTCTCCCTCTCTCCTTCTCCCTCTTCTGTGTTTGTTTCTATGGTAGTGACTAACATCTCTCCAATGGGGGCAGCAGTGGCACTGAATACACAGAGCGTGTATATATGAGTGTATATGTGTGTGTGTATATGTGTGTGCGTGTGTCTATGTGTGTGCATGCATGTGTGAGTGTATATGTGTGTGCGTGTGTCTATGTGTGTGCATGCACGTGTGAGTGTATATGTGTGTGCGTGCGTCTATGTGTATGCGTGCGTGTGTATATTTGTGTGTGCATGCATGTGTGAGTATATATATGTGTGCGTGCGTGTATATGTCTGTGCTTGTTTGTAAGTGTATATGTATGTGCGCATGAGTGTATGTGCGTGTTTGTAAGTGTACATGTATGTCTGTGTATGTTTGTAAGTGTATATGTGTGTGTGTGCATGTATGTGTGTGAGAGAGAGTGCATGTGTACATGTGAGTGTGTGTGTATGTATATGTGTGTACGTGTATATTTGAGTGTGAGTGTATGTCAGTGTGTGTGTGTATGTGAGTATATGTGTGTGTGAGTGCATGTGTGTAACACGGCCTGGTGTTTCTGCTCTGCATCCAGCCTGGTACCCTCCTGTCCTGCCTCCGGCTGCGTTGCAGCGTGTGGTGTGTCTGTGTACGCACCTACTCTGAACCATGTGCAATTCCCATGTGTGTGTGTGTGCATGCGCACTTGTGCGTGCGTGCGTGCGTGCGCAGTGTTTGAAAGCGAGTAAGGTGGTGTGTCTGTCTTCGAGGCATTGTGAGTGGGCTATGCTCCAGTGGTTTCCCCTCCAGCCAACCCCCTCCTCCCCCCACCCAGACTCACCTCTGTTGCTAACGACCAGCGTTTAGACAAGCCAGGGACGCTGTCAAAGATCACATGAATCACCTTCAAGCCAAAAGAAACTGCCTGCGCCGCGTCTATACGTCTACTGCTTCCCAAGCAACCACGTTGCCTTGACGACCACACCACCATTGTGATGCGTCTTGTTGTTCCAGAGCACGGAGCGGTAGGCCACAGGCGATTGGACGACTGAACCGCCTACGGTGTTTGATAAATGTCGGCCATTTTCACCGGCACTTTTGATAATGTTTCATAAGAATCTTTTGAAATGTGCTCGGAGGCGATGCGTCAAATCCCGGATAATCTGTTCTGTTTTTTCATCTTTTCGCGAATTAAACGAACACATTCGATAACCATACAAAACATGAAGCTGTTCAGTGTAGCAGACTCCTCTTACTAAGGCTTGACGGGTTTGTAACCTTTTCACAATTTCAGTCTAAAATGTCATCAATCAATCCCAGCTGAACGCAAATTTGACTTTTCATCCATTGGTGGGCGTTCTCCCCCTGTGTCTTCAGCAGTCTGGCCCTCAGACTCTTCTCAGTCACCATCCGCCACATCACCAGACCCCTCGAGACAGCCAACCAGGCGTCATCCTCCTCGAGCGAGTGAACGACAAGCCCAAAATAGTTGAGAAGCGCCTGAATGCAGCGGAGAGAGCATACCGGAGAGGTGTTGTGACATTTAAAACAGGCCAGGTTTGATTGCACAAGGCAATGAGCTAACAGATGGTGAAGTCTGAGACAACATGAGCGACCCCCCTCGTGATGAGAGCGCAGGGGAGCTCCACCGCGCTGACGGCGGTGATGATGGGGGGTAAATATAGGATCCTCCAGCAGGTTGGCAGTGGAACCTTCTGGGTGAGGAGGGCAAAACGTGTGCTGTCCCCTGGGTTGAGGAGACATTAAGGAGATGCGAGAGGGTTTAGTGTCTGGTTCCTGCTGCGGTGCGTGTGCAGCGAAGGACATCGTGAAGATACGCGTGTAGGTCGAAACACTCTGCATCTTCCCGCCATACTCGATCACCTGACCATTCCTGACCCCCTAACATGCGTGTCCAATCCTTCCAACCAAGCCTGCCGCTTCTACAGAATGATACATATCGATACAACGTATCGACTCGCACACCGAGTTCCGCTCTTCAGCTCTTTTAATAGAAGCGTGTTAATGACAAGACACCCAGGAGATCAAGGTGTGCCAGTAGGAGGCCTTTGTGACGTCACAGAAGCATGAAAGTATTCTATTGTGGATCGAGGATTCTGAAAGGGAGGCTGTGTATGATCTACTGCTTCCCTGAGGATGAACCCACAATGGTGCTCCTGGGGGCTATTACAGTCAGGGGACTGGAGGAGAATGGAGGAGGGTTTGGGTGGGTGGTGGGTGGAAGGTATTATTCAGACCTAACATCCCTGGAGAGCTAGAAAGGTAAAAAGAGAATTGTTCCAGATTTTTTCATCAAAAACACTGAGGCATCCAGAGAATATTCAGCCAGGGATCATTGAGTCTTTTCCTCAGCACGCGAAGACCCCAGAGGTGTGTCTTATGGAACGGGGAAAACGAAGAAGAACGATCGGAATATGGGGATAGATTTCATTCCCCCTCCCAAAAAATCAGTTTGTTTAACGATCAGGAAAGGCCATTGTTGAACGTGACCTGAACTAAGAGCGTCGTTTCCAGACAGAATCATACGCAGTGTATTTATCTCATCTTCCTGTGTTGAAAGAGACTCATCTAAACATTTACGCACTTACGCACGTGTATTGGTCTTATAAGATTATACTCAAGGGATAAAACACAAACAAACAAAACAACATTAAACAATCCAGTGTGGAGATCAGATTAAATGTAATCTCCTCAGACGTGGAACTTTAGTTTTCCTCAGATCAGAGAAAACAAACAGGTGAAAGATACTCTATTAGCCAAGCCTTACCAGGGTCTACACACACTGTGTTACACACAATATGTTATACAGACAAAACCATGCGGTGTATACTTATAGAGAGAGATGGAGGCTATTTACTGAATATCTGTAAGTGAAAATATAAAAAGATATACAGTAATATAACAGTTCTGCTTGTCTTGTTTTCTGTGGCACCAAGTGCCCGGTGTCCATTGTTCTGTGTGCCATCTGGTGATGGAAGTTGAAGGTGTTTCTGGTCCTTTTTATCTGCTGTAATCAGCCTCTTTCAGGTGTCCCGTTTGAACGCGATGACTGGGACATGACTCAGAATTCCTCCTCATTACTCACAGTTGTCATTGTAATGGAGATTACATTGCCGCTCTCACGTCGCAACAATCTATTAGCGTGTGAGATGCATAATCTGGAAAAATGGTGATCTTTATGGCATCTGAACATGACCTGCCACTTACATCTCTAGCAGGAAATTAAACAAATCTTGGGTACATTCACCATTTTTTATTTTTTACTCCTTACGTTTTTAACCTACATTTAGAAAGGTTTCTCCAATGGTAAACACTTTCTTGGATGGAAACCTATATTATCCTTGAATTTCCGCTTCAGTTTCAATCGACGCAATTTGTAGTCCTACAGGTCTCTGGAGATAAGAATCATCCGATCAAAGCATGAAACGTATTTCAACGTCTCTTGCTGCTTTGCAAAGGCAGCGGATGAATTATGCATCGTATCTATTTGTAGTTTATTGAACTTTTATTTGTGTTCAGGGAAATCTGGGTCAAATACAATAGCCCTCACTTCTTTTAAAGTCGGAACATAGTAGTAATAGTGATGGGAAGCCAGTGCAGTTATGGCCTTGGCACTGGTCTGCTTTTTGCCCACGTCTGCCTCATCGACTCGAAAAGTCCAGGCCCAAGTATCGTTGGTTGTAGGGAACAAATCCATCAATGGCAAACAAACTAATAAGCAAGTTATTGGAATTTTTCCACAGGTGCTTTGAAGTTGAAATCTATTGTTTGCGTTTTGTACGCATCCAGAATAGTCTGTGCAATATTCCAACGTCGCTGACCTCCGGACATGTAAGGCTAAATAATGCATGCCTGTGTGCGTATTGAACTGCGAATTCCCGTGCGAGTTGAAGAGCAAGCGTGATGTTTTAACTTTTCAACTCCAAAGATCAGAAGAAAGATGAACAGCAGTACAGGATTAGTTGCGGATGATGACGACATCGGCAGATCCTGGAGGGCAATTCATTTTTTTTTTCCAACATCAATCAAAAAACAACTTGTTTTTCTCTTGGATTTGAAGCCCAAAAAATAATTAGTGCGCTTACTTTTTTGGGGGGGGGGAAGAAACATGGAGAATTCGAAAATAATGCAATAGTGTTCATGGTTTGTATTACATCAGTAATACATTACCAAACAATACGTGCTATATGAAGATTCTTCAACATTGTCATCATCAAGTTTCAATGCAGTTCATCAACAAAATCGTAATATTACACAGCAGACTATTTTCAGCTGTGACAGAATGCAAACAGACATTTCTACTCTTGAAGATTTATTAGCATGCATGACTATGCTTCTTGGAAATCACAGATAATTAGCATAATTCTTTCAATATCAACCGTATGAATAACTACGTCTTGGGGAAAACTTGTGTCAGAATTACACGGTGGGGTCAGTAAAGCTAAACAATCAGCACTGTTTCTGGCCACCTGCTCATCTTATTGTTCTCCTCTGCCAATAGTCATTGATTGCAGATCTTGACAGGCTTGTTGTGTTTGAGAGAGACTTTCTTATATTGAAAACATCCCAGAATACAAACACCACGTCAAACGGCACTTGATTAAACAACAGGAAATTCATGGATGGCACGCATGCACGCACGCATGCATGCACACACTCTTACACACACATACCCACCCACACACACACACACACACACATACCCACTCACACACATACACACACACTTCCCTTGGGAGCTGGTTTGTTGAGGTTTCAAACTGGAAGGTCTTGCATGTCCAAGACCTTTGTTCTCAGTCAGCTTGTCATGATGTCAGCAGGACACAAAGGCCTGGGCACCTACACAGACACACACCGTGTTTGTCTGCTGAGGTAAATATCCGAAAACAGCGGTTTCACTTTTATTAAGAAGCTACACGTGAACCCCCCCTGGTGAGGTGAAATACAGTTAATTTCCTGTCAAGGCAAATAGAGTGTTTGTTCTTACACAGACCTTAAGAGACACATACTTGCAGATTCTGCACAAGCAGCCGTCGTCAGAACGCCTCAAAGTCAAAGTTATTAACGAGCCTCTTCACAGGAAACCCTCTCTCTGCCACATCCCTCAAGGACACATTTGAAAAGTAATTGAAAATACTCCAAAATTTAAGCGGACGTCAACGACATATTTCACTTACGCCCCAAGGCAATTACTCTTTGCTCCATAGATCTCTCAGGCACACAACAGAATTTGAAGATGATTGAGGAGAGTGAGTGAATTAGTCAGATAAAGTACTGTACAGAGACTGCTTCTGAACCCTTCAGTCTGAGCAACTCAATCTTATGTGTCTGTGTTCCTGTTTCTGTCAGTTTCTTAGATAATGGCGATGAGCAGGGACTGAAAATGGCCTGTATCAAGGAACATCGACTCGTTTCTGAGTCTATTGACCCTTTCTTCATCCAGTCATCCATCCATCATCTATCTAATTTCATATCTAATTTACATTCAGACTATTTTCCAACGGAGTAAATTGGGTTGTCTAGTAGGATACATACAAGAAATGAGAATCTAATTAGAAAAATCAATTGGTTCAGCATTCACTCATACAGTTACTTGAAGTTATGGCTGTGGTGATCCACTCTTTGCTTGACCTCCAAAACACAAATATGATTTAATCATAAACGTCAAAAAGACCAATGTATATATGTAATGTGCAGCCGAGGCTATGTCCTACATTATCACAACCATAATGAACAGCAGAGGCTATGTCCTACATTATCTCAACCGTAATGAACAGCAGAGGCTATGTCCTACATTATTACAAACGTAATGAACAGCTGTGGCTATGTCCTACATTATCACAACCATAATGAACAGCAGAGGCTATGCCCTACATTATCACAACCATAATGAACAGCTGAGGCTATGTCCTACATTATCACAACCATAATGAACAGCAGAGGCTTTGCCCTACATTATCACAACCATAATGAATAGCTGAGGCTGTCCTACATTATCACAACCATAATGAACAGCTGAGGCTTTGCCCTACATTATCACAACCATAATGAACAGCAGAGGCTGTCCTACATTATCACAACCATAATGAACAGCTGAGGCTATGACCTACATGATCACTGACTACGCTCCAAGAAAAGGAATCATTCATGAACAAAACAAACGGGCATGAGATAGTTTGAAGTGATTTGTGATTTCTTTGATGTGAGGAGAGTTATTTTAGTATCTGAAGTACTTTGTTTACACAGATATGTCAGACGAATAAATATTGTTTTGTTTTGCTTGTGCCTTTTTTCTCTTTTTACAAATCTGTCTGCTGTGATGTGAAGAGCTGTGAGATGCCTAAAACCATAACACTAAAATGACGAGTTATTTGACGTTCACATATCTTTGGAAAACAAAATATATTCCAACTAGACATCAAAACGCTATGATGGAGACCTCCCACATCACCCCTGGTTGTGAAATGGTCTTATGAAACACATTAGGATGAAATCCAATGACCGGTAAACATTTGGGGAGAAGCGCACCACATAATTACAAAGGCATTTAGAATGCTGTTGTGAAAGGAATTTTTGCAAAAGGATCTAAAAGTGAAAAACTCATGGCAACAATTCCCAGCAGACTTACATGTGAACGTCTGAGCACTGATCAGGATAACAAAGACAATTATCATTTATTCTTCTCAGAAATCAAAGTTTAGTTGAAAAACTTAAGGAACTGCACAGTAGTTATCTCTTTCTATTCAAAATCCTACAAGTTCGTTCATCAGGTGTATTTAGAGGTGTGTTTACATGTGGAGTTACAGGTGGAGTTAGAGATGAAGTTACAGGTGGAGTTAGAGATGGAGTTACAGGTGGAATTACAACACATCTTATTTATCCTTCATGATTCGTTCTCCACACCCAGCAGTCCTGTTCTTGTGTGCTGTTTCAGCACTTCCTGTTCCAGGAAGTGACATGTGATAACAACACTAACAGTGAAGGCCATTGAGAGTCTCTCATCAGTCATTAAGGTCTGCACAGCTAGGCTGGGATCGCTCCCTTTCAGCCTCTCAGCACAAGGAAATAAAGGTGGCCAGACACATAATGCTTCCTCTCCTCTCTAATAGGAATATTAGGCATGGCACTACCACACAGCTTGGATTATGTAATAGGGAGAGGGGAATGGAGGAGAGTGTTGGGGTGAGGGGGGGCTCAGACATTAGGCTGGCTGAAGCAATTTCCCAGGCAAATAATTGGACATGGATTTCTGCTGTGGGGTTGGAGCTTTAAAGCTCCAAACTCATTTGTGCATTTGCAATCTACCTTAAGGAGGGGTGTGGGTGGGGACGTGAAAGGGTTATTGTGGGTGTGGAGGTGTTATTGGGGTGTTGAGGGGGCATTGGGGGGTGGAGGGTCATTGGGAGCGTGGAGGGGCTATTGGGGTAATCAGGGGGTTACTGGGGGTGTGGAATGGGGCATTGGGGCGTGGGGTGGGGCATTGGGGGTCGGAGGTGTCATTGGGGGTGTGGGTGGGGCATTGGGGGCATCAGGGGGTTACTGGGGGTGTGGAGTGGGGCATTAGGGGCGTGGGGGGGTATTGGGGGGGTGTGGAGTGGGGCATTAGGGGCGTGGAGGAGGTCACATTAGAGGGTCATTTCCCTCTCTACCATTGGGGAACATTTAGGACTTGGAATCTTATCTTGGAAGAGTTCATCCATGCTGAAAGAAACCCCTTAGCATATTAACATCCCAGGCGAGGACAGCACTGAAATGGAGTCATTCACTAGTTTCAATTTAAGTAGATTTCTTATTTAATTTTACTCGTATATTTGCCCAGAGTAATCACACTGTGGTAATAGTCCCGTCTCCTTAGAACCAAAGGCATTGCCCATAAATAATCAATACCACCATCAAGATACAATACTGCAGGTCTCAGAGGGTGTCTATAATTGTGCACCACTTGACACACTTGACTGTAACGGTTGACAAATCAATGTACCTTAAATTACAGTTTTCATGTCAGTCTTTCATGTTTTATGAATTATAATCTACAGGATGACAGCCTATAATTAGAAATCTGTGTCTGGAAGTCTCCCCAGACTAGAAGAAAAATCTATGTTCTATAGAAATAGTCATTAACCACACTTGAACCCACACTATTTAAACTTGCGGTTTGTATTCTATAAAAAAATGTCAACCCTCAAGAATAAGGACCAGAAGGGATTATAATAATTCTATTACTATGATCATATTAGACGACTAGCAAGTAAGAAATTGATTGTTCTGTGCTGGACTCGTTCACTAGTTTACACAACAATTAGCAACATTTTTGGAAATGTAGAAATAAACTTGAACTTGAACGTTTGTATTAATTCAAAACTTCAGTTACTATACTGAAATGCTACAGTTTGCTGTCCATCATTTTGCATTGGACTCTAACACAATACTTTTGCCAATTTTTGCCTTTCGGGTGTCCTTCATGAAATGACAATCTTCTCCTCCAGTGCGATATGTTGCGGGGTAATTGACTTGCTGCAAATGAATGTCTGGCCATTTATCCTCCACCAGTCCGCGTAGAGGTTCCCTGACAGGCTGTTTGCCTTGTCCGTTTGGTTTATGTAACGGCGGTTTGCTGAAATATCACTCCGAGGATTTAGCCAAGGCTGAGCCTTTGTAATCCTCAACACAGATACTTTTACAAATCCTGTATTTAATTAGATTTTCCTATTTAGTCATTTGCAGTCAGAAGCCTAATTCCTACATAAAGCCCACAGACAGAGTGTGTCCAAGACTTGCTGAGGGATTGTGTGCTACTTCAATGTATAGAATAGTCCAAGGACTTCAGATCTACTTCATAGACCTTTTGGTTCCTTGTCCCAGAAGAACTGTGTTTACTGCAATGCTTTTGTGCTGACAGATCATTAGGTTATGGATCTTGTCTCAGTCGTACGGTGAACAGTCATGATCAGTCATTATCAAACTTATTTCATATGTGGATTATCGACATGCTCCACACCATAGAACGTTAATAGGCTGTATTACTGTCATTCAAATAAGAAAGATAATCTGAGAGGTCATATTATACACAAACTGTTTGATTAGTTTAATGATTTTGTGCCACTCTCAGGTTTAATCATTTGACCTCGGGGACCTTTGAGGGTTTCTGGCTGTGTGATTATAGGTGAACTCACAAAGTGTGCCAATATTATCGCTCCTTTACAGCTCCTGAAATATCACAAGACTCTTTTGCATTAGCGATGGCAAAGAATAAATGGAATGACCCAAGCTTGACATTGTGAGTTTTGACTCAACAGGAAGATCATCCAACCTCGGCTCTTGGTAATCGCAAAGTTCAAGAGCCAAGTCATAAGTGTTTTCATGTGTCTCATCATGGTTTCGTCTCCGACTTCCATCTGAGGTCAGGTGACTTGTCAGGTGTGAAGTATCGGCAAGTAGTGAAATTAACCAACTCAAAAGCAGTAGGTTACCGAAGCAATTTACCTATCATTTATTACTGAAGTAAAACATGGTGGCTGTCAATTTGAAACCTTAACTCATTTTTTAAAATGCCATATGACTACTTTCAGTAATAAAATGTCAGGTTTCATGTGTACCTCATTAAACGTCAAACTTTAATTTGAAACACAATATTATGTGCCTTTAGCCAGCCCAGATATTAATACAGCCTCTACAATAATTCGGTATTGATGTTTCATTGGAACGTGGTCTCTTTCTGGATCCACAACATTTTCAGAAGAAAATTGTTCTCAAAGATTACGCCCAAGGTGTATTTTCATCAATAAAAGCCTAGCAGGAGTCACAGAAACAAAAAGCAGATTTTGCAGAGCCAACGTCTGAGCCATGACTGTTCCAGGAAACTGCAAACAGATGCAGTTAGATTGTATGCAGAACTGTGTGTCTTGGACCTTTTTGATCTGATTCACTTGAAATCAATAGTGCTGACTGAAGTCAATTCTGCTCTGTAAATAATGACTACAAGTGAACTCTACCATTGGCTCCTTCAGAAGCTTAAAGGGCAAGACAAACCCAATGATCACTGACGGTTCATAAACGTTAACCTTTATACGTTGTACAGAAATCAGGCAAGGCAGAGAGGAGACCATTACACTTAGAGGGACCTTTGACTAGTTCTGTTTAAGGGTACCATCCTTGTTCAGATAGATTCTGAATCTGTAGGTGTTGAAAGTTGCAAACTTCAGCAAACATTGATTGCATAAACTTCCAGGCACCGTAGGAGTCGAAACTGACCCTTTGTGCTGAGAACTGCAGTAGATCATGTTTTAGGAAGCATCAGAGGCCTCACACTGCTGCTGGAGTCAATATGAGGGGAACATTTCATCAGACCTGTGCACCACACACGTGTGCACCACAAGTTTTCAAAGATAAAGATTTGTCTTCAGTCTTACGATGCATAACAACAGTTCGAGGACAAAAACAGACAAGTGCAAGACAAGACAAATTAACAAAAGAGGATGTGGAGGAAATGTTGAGAATCGGTGTATAAAGGATAACAGAAAGTGTCCGTGGGGGTCTGGACCTTATTGATGAAGCCAGCTACAGGGGTAACAACCTGCTGTTATATCCTGACGTTTTGGTCTTGATTGTTTTCAAGCCTCCTGCCAGAGAGAAGGATTGCTGCAGTTCACATCCAGGGTGGGAATGTCTGGTTTCCTCAACACATAAACATCAAACACATCTGAATCATAAAACCATTACGGTTTCTGAACTGTTTAGAGTGATTAGTGTAATTCCATGAGGAGACCTGGTGACATTGCCAAGCCAAGCATTAGACACAGATAAACTAACACTTCCTGGCTGTCTTCACACTTCAACTCAAAGCCTTGTCCAAAGACATCAGGCTGTCTCCTATCTAGTGTGTAAGGGACTCATTTACCTTCAATCAATAAAAAGGTTGATTGAAGTCGTGCTTGTTTACAAATGTGTTTGTTCAAGAATCTTATGGACTGAATACAGATTTAAAACCCATTACTCTCCATGCAGATGTATTCGAGATGGTCTGTAAGGTGGAAGTAGAACACCAGTGATCAGAAACCTGAGCCAGACGGTTTATATCGCAAAGTGCTTCGTTTAAAAGTTACATACACGCACACAAAATATTATTGCAACCACACGGTTTGAACTGTAGCTACTTAAATCTGATCACTGGTAGTTCGTCAGACATAACAGGAACGTCTCTCACACACGTTACAACTCATATATTCATGATGGTTTACAACTTTAATTTGGCAAGTCCTCCATCAGTGTTTATTGTTCCCATATCGTGTTTAAGCGGGGAGTTTCCCCCCTCTCCTCCTCCTCCTCCTCAACTCAGGGTGTGAGCAAAGTCACCACAGCTCCCCCCCTTTCGACTCAGGGCGTGAGCACTCACCACAGCCCTCCCCCCCCTTTCGACTCAGGGCGTGAGCAGTCACCACAGCCCTCCCCCCCTCCTCCTCCTCAACTCAGGGCGTGAACAAGGTCACCACAGTGCTTTGTAGCTGCCCCCCCTGGCGTCAGCAAACATTCTGCTTTTCAAAACAAATCACTTTTTTTCACTAGACAGATCTTGACAAGTCATAGACAACCTTGTGTGCTGTTTGGCTGCGGTCACGTATTGTGTTAAGGGGCTCTTGAATGTGTTTTTCCGGGAACAGAGATCACCTCTGGTTGTCTTGGCGGCTTGTGCATTTCCAAATGTTAACCGCGACATGACTCTGTGTGTGCCGTACGCCTGGAACATGAATAAGTCTTAAAAAATGGCCTATGGTATTTTTTGAAAGAGAGAGTGTGAAAAGGATACAGACAGAGAGACATCCTTAAGGATTTGAAGGTTATATTATTGTGGTTTTGCAGAAAAAGCGGCATGCAGGCTTGGACATGTCTGGTGTTGTCTGTGGTACAAGGCGATCTAGTTCTTGCTGCTGGCCTGCAGACATTTATAAGGACTAATACCTTCGGATATACTCATCCTTAACCTATTCCTATAGCTAACTTAACCCCTGCAGGACCAAACTCAACACTAAATCGCTAAGTTAAATGCATCAATGGGGCTGAATTGTCAAAATATAGAGTAGAATTGTTTGTTTACCAATTGCGTTAGAGATAGTATAAACCACACTGGATAGGCTTCACAACAATCGGAATACTTTGCACACAAAGTTGATTCTCTACCAAAATCTTACATTGCTCCTCTTACAGTAACCTAACCTGCCCCTTCTCCTTTATAAAACGTGCCCCTTGTCTCTCTTGTTTAGGGGGGTGTGGGATAGAAATAAACTGACATAATAGTGTGATGCACTCCAGACTAACCAGGTTACCACACGGTTAGACAGAGTTGGTAATGTCCATTAACACCTTCCACGACTGTAGGAGAGGATGTTTATCAAAACACACAAGCCTAAAGCTAAAAGCATGTTTATGGTATCCACTCCCCAAAGACGTTGACGTTACACAGCGTGGTTTCTAAATCTTCAACTACCACCCCCTCCCTCCCTCTGTACGCTTTGACTCAAATAGCAGCACAATATGTCAAGGCTTGAATGCATGCATTCGTTGCGAAATGTACATAACACTCGCATTGCCAGACACGTCTGTGACGTGTAGTGCGCGCTGGATTTCAGCTGACGGAAGCATGCAGAAACCGGGTGGTGAGAGAAGGTGGTGTCAAGCCTCATATTACGAGTGGCAGCTGAACAGTTCAAACCCCTAGCTGGCTTTTTTTTAAACTTGGAGGGTGAGCTAGGAATACGTAATAAAGCTTTATTTTGCCGTGGCATTCGACACAACCAGCAGGGAGTTAGAGAATCTTGAGATCAGGGTTCCATCATTAGGCAGATGCATCAGCAGGTCGACTTGCAGACACTGACAAGGAGTCGGGCCTCATTTCAGATCCCGGGGGTGTCTGCGTGGCCCAAGAACCTGGTGCGATCGGGAGTGACTGGAAAGCAGATGATCTCTTTCTTTGAAGCGATGGAACAGTTGGCACAGTCCTTGAACCTGAGATGCAAGAACCAACCTTTAAAAAGGAAGACATTTCTGTACTTCTGATTCGCTGCGAATATTAGAGGGGGAAACCAGGTTCCTGCATCAGTATTCAAGCCGATGAATCTTTAAGAAGGGGCACATTCATGTAAGTAATTGGTTCACGTTGCAGTTATTTAAACGCATAAAAATAGAGTCAAAGAACAGAGGAATTGTTTTCACTCTAGGGCAGAATTTTAAACTCTCTCTCTTATCTCAAGGTAGCCAGGCAATCAACGCCCCGGTCTGGACTTTTGGAAGCATCTCAAGGATCAAAATCAAGAAGTGAAATCACCATGAAGTTCCTAATGGTGTTAGAAATTAAACTGCGAAAGTAGCTCCATGAAAAGATTGTAAATCGCACAGCGTTAAGGTTGATGAATGGAAAAAAGACCAGCTTAGGTTTGAGCTCTAGCAGACAGCCGTTGCGTTGCTAGCCTAGAGACACACTATGGTCATCCCAAACATTCACTTTCTTCTTCTCAAAGTCTGGACTCTCAGAACACCAAATGTGAAACATGCATGTGAAAAATAACATCCAGTGGGTATTTAGAGCAATGCAAACTAGCTACTAGAAGTCTATCACCCTACAGTCACCCTCGGTAAGTATTCGTACAGCTTGTATAGTTTGTATCCTGTTTAGTTTATGTATAGGAAAATTGTTATATTTATTTTAAATTGATTGTTGTTTGCCTGTACTGTTGTATGTCTGTACTTCTGTAGCACCGTGGCTCTGTGAGGCACGACATTTCATTCCACTGTATGCACCCGCATGTAGCGGAATGACAATAAAGCACAACTTGAACTACAGTTGCCAGATAGACAAACAATACCATTGACATACATTAAAATAATGCCATTATCTGTTTCACTCATTTTTGCATCGGATAAACATCTGAATAAATAACAATAAATTTCCTTCTCAAGTCACACAAATTGACATGTGTAAAAGTAGCTTCCTGAAAGAAAAAAAAAATGAATTTGCTATTTATAATGTAGATATTAGTTTTCTGAGGTAAACGGTAATTATTCTACTGCCAACACTAGCTGCCTTGGTGGAAACCTGAGTCATGAAATATCCCAAACTCAAATTTTAAGTAATCACAAAATTAAGCATCAGAGACAGTTTCTCATTTCGGCATAATTAAAGTTTTAATTGCTTGATGTTGAGTTACAAAGAAACTCATAAAAGCAATAGTCCCTGTGCAGTCAGTACCAGCATGACACTGAAATATTAATGAGAATCAAAACAGGAGCTGAAGTGTGCTTGCTGTCACCAGTAACCAACTCCAGTAGACTAGAAGAACGAAAATTTCACTGCAGGTATTAGGAAGAGCACTGTGACTTGTCACTCGTGGACAGGGATTTAGTTGCGTTTTCAAATGGGGGTGGGATAGCCTTTTTTATATACTTGAGGATTAGTCGGTTTAAAAAAGTGTTATTAATTTTTTTTTTTTTAAGTGGGGTGGAGAGATTTGTCGTTTTCAAAGAGCACATTATATATGTTGAAACCTACCCAGTGGACCTGTTAGCGATTCATGAACAAGACACTTTTCTGAATCAATCATTAAAATAAAAGAAAATATCAAAAAGTGTCTCTGTTAGCCAGACGATTAGTTGCTATCTAGAGTCACGATATCAAAAACTTTTCTGAGAAATAGCAGAGACACCTGACAGACAAGGCTTATCACAAGGTTGAACTCCACAGAGATTTCTGAGAACAGTGAAGAGATCTGTCCTTAAGCACTGACTAGTTAACTATAATTAATAACACCTCTTTATCAGTTGTCATCAACAACATACAGAAGAGAAGCTCTTATTCCGACAACGTTAGTAGGATTTCTAAGAAAATCAGTTTATGTCTCAGAAGCAGTTTGTTTACGTAATTATCCATTTTTGTTTGAAGGTCTTCAGTGAGTAGCAATAACCTGACAGATCCCAGCGTAGCCAGACAGAGATTTTATGTTCCCCAGCCTGTTCCTCTGAGCTGCTTTATAATGGGATGGATGTTACCTCTAGCTACACATCAGCAATACAGCACACCTGCCTAAAAATAATAAGGACTTGTGCGTCTAAAAAGTAAGTTATGTCTGTAAAGAGGGATGAACATTTGGAGAACCATTCTGTGAGATTCCAAGGAGACCTCTGGGTGCACTTAGTTTGCTATGTAGCTAAATAAAACCTTAATTTAAAGTGTTTCCAAACCAGTTTACATACTCACACTGTATAGATGCACATAATATGAATCATATTCACTGTGTATTAGATATATTATTGTGTCGTTTACAATGTGCATATACACACCTGGTCTCACTTACTTGTTTTGTGGGAGGTGACCTTCTCTTGTATAGCCTGGCTCACACAGACAGCTACACAGTTTCCTGTATGGATGAATGATAGTCTTTTGGGACTGTTCCTGCTGGCTGTGGAATCTACATTTCTCCAAGGGAGGCTTCCGGGGTTGAGTTAGAAGTGTGCACGCCAATCTCATTAGAGACCTGTTAGCATTCAGCTCACATGCTCTCTCGCTCTCTCTCTCTCTCTCTTGCCTCTCAGCAGTATGCTTGTGGTGTCCGCCAACGAGGGTGTGGCATGCTGTGCTAACTCCCCTAAACCATCACCCTGAACCCTGTGGCGTTCATGGTCAACAGTGTACTACACTTACATTCCTTACAGACAACGCCATGCTCAGTCAGTTGTTTTTGAAGGTCTTGTATCACGCCAGGCTGTGTCGTTTATTAACATTCGGTTCAATAAATCACGCTCACACGGTTAGTAAATTCGAGAGATCTGATAGTAAATCTTTAACCTTCAAAACTTTCAAGACAGCCAACCTACCAAAACGGATTTACCGAATTCTGCCCCAAACCCGATCTTTTTTTGTATCCTTCAGAACAAAAAAGTAAAAGTTCAATAACTGGTCGATCACACGCACCGAATATTTACTTTTTTACTCTTGGACCTCTACCGTCCACTTTTTATTATAGAAACGCCGGATCCTGGACTTACAACACCCTTTCGACCCAGCGCATTACTATCAATAACTGTGCTGTTGTTGCACCAGCACGCCATCACACAATGGGGCCGCACTGAGTGAAAAGCGAGGTTGAGTTATTCTACAGTCCCCCGCACACCCCCAGTATTGCAGTGATTACCAGTTCTAAGCCTCATAAATCAACAAGGACCGTCGGACAAAGAGGATCAGCCTGTTACAGGCCACAGCGGGTGTCCAGAGGTTCAACTTTGCAACGATAACATGGCACGTAGCGACGCGCATGCTGGGGGAAGTAGATTATCAGTCCAAGTGAGGTCAGTGAGTTGGGGTATAATTAATGCAGAATGATTTAAACCTATGACATGCCTCTTAGAGCTACCCGGCGCAATCTGATGGCGTTGGACGGGGGAGAAAAGGGGATATTCGCGGGAGGGGAATGAACGGAGCGGTAGGAAGTGAGAGAGAAAAAAAAACCTGTGAGAGGCTAGGAAAGGGTTTTTCTCCCCTTTTCTGAGCTCAGTATTGCTCTGTCTCATCTTATTAGAAAGCTAATGCAGCTGTCTGTTCTAATACTGGGGAGCAGCTTTTACACTTTCTCCCTTTGCACCCTTTTCTATTCCCGTTCACCGCTAATCTGTGCTGTGCCAGCAGACGATAAGACAGGACACGTCCGCTTTCAGAGCACTGGTTTTGCTTGGCTTTGTCTGAGCCTGAGTCGTACAATCGTTTGTCTCAAGAACTTTGGCATAGAAGCGTAGAAAGCGGCAAGAACTTTTTCAGGTGAACTTTATTTATTTATTTAGATAGGTTTTTAGGTTTTGTTGTACTTCTTAGAGGTTTTGTGTTGATCTTGCTTTCCAAACCCTGAAAGTGAAAATGAAGCACTATCCCTTTTTGTTTTTACGCACAAAGAACTCTTGGGCTAAAGGCCTTTGAAGCACACAAAGTGTTCAGGCTTACTAAGGTTTTATTTTCTGTGGAGGAGGATGAGTTCTGGAATGAATTTAAATCTACGGAATTAACTTCAACTGCCACCACTATTGTAAGGATCAAGCGAGTGTTACTGGACCTTGAATACAAACGAAGAACGCCCTAGGCAAGAGAGCACTCTAGCAATTCTCCAGCCAAGAACTCCTATTATTACACATGCCTTAGCCCCGCTCAAAAACAACATGGAAAAACCATTTATTCCAACGAATTCTTACCTTTGTGTTCTGAAATTATTATCCAGTCATATTAGTCACCTGGTATTTCAGGTATAACTTCTTTTACTACATGTAGGACAACTATTGTTTCTAAGAGGTTTATCGCAGTTGCGTTTATGTCACTTTAAATTGGCCTACTACTTCTGAGAAACATGGTGTTTATCTGAAAGGAGGTACATGTTGAATGCTTGCAAAGTCTGGACTCCGGTGGGGAAGACAGTAAAAAGTACATTAAGGAAGCCACAGTTCAAAAGACAGACCATCCTAGTAGTACTGGCAGCTTCTCTGATCCCATGGTTGGCGAGGGTGGAATTCACTCAGTGATAAGATGAATTCTGTCAGAAGGCAGGCCGGAAGGACGCATAGCGATTGAAAAGGGTTTACACTGTTTATTAATGCGAGCTTGGATCATGTGACCTATCACAACGATGTGCTACACACAAAGGGTACACATGAGTGAAGGGGTACACGTGAGTCAAACATGTTGCTTTCAACGCATACTTATATACTACATAGACTGAGTCAAATAAAGTGTGCAGAACGCTCCATTCATGGTCAACATGGTCAGCAACTTGAACAGAGTCAGCTGAGAGAGTTGTAACTTACAAAAGACTTTGCATCCTGGTTATTTACTCTCTCTTGGACCTGACCTCTCTATATACGTCTGACCAAGAGCTACACTAGGTTGATCTCTTGAACTTAGCTAGACATCAGTCTCTCTCTTGTACAAGAACTCTGCATATCACTGAGGAAAAATGTCCCAGACAATGAAACATCCCTAGAACGAACTACCCACTGATGGGGTCATGGACTGCGTAGAGACACAGAACGGAGCCCTTTCATTTACGACTATTAAGCTTTGTTTGAATCTTTTATCATTCAAAATGAATATTTGATGCCTTTTCAGCATTAACAATGCAATATCTATTCTCTGTTCAGGCTTAAATGATACTGCGTTTACTGGTTTTGATGAAAACTAGTTTGGGATGTTGACAGTTCCAGATGGTTGTTTAAGTACTCCTCAATGCGAATTCGTCAGACAAAGACATTTCTGCTTATTGCAGAAGTCAGTCATTTCAATAGTGATTCTCCATTGATCTTGGCATGCTATTCTGACAGTGACAGTGTTTTAGCAAGCTGAGCTGTATTCGTATTGTTTGAAGGAGAAGGCTCAGTTATCTTACAACCAACGGCTTATGCCTTTGATGTCAAATTTTGACAGACAACCGATACAGAAAGCTGACATTGTCCATATTGTCCACAATGCTGAATCACTGCCCATGTAATATGGAAGCAATTGTATTGCTGTTTTATGCAGGATTGACCTAAGCCATTGACGTAAGGTTTGAATGAAATGGTTTTGACAACTGAAAATAAATATACAATACTCAGAGATACGTCTGCTGTGCCTACACTATGGCACTGTACGAGTAGACTTCCTTCATGGAGGGAACGCAAAAGTTATCAAATTTTTGCGTAGACTGACACTACACAGGATATACATGAGATTCAAAGAGAAAGCAAGACAGAGTAAGAGTGAGAGGAAAAGAGAGAAAGGGAGGGGGTCAAACAGACAAAGGGAGAGAGAGTGACAGAGAGGAAAAAAGAGAACTAGTAGGAGAGAAGGACAGAGAGAGACAAAGGAAGAGAGATAGAGGGAGAGAGAGGCTTCTTGGATAGTGTCATACTCAGGTAAAGTACCAGTGTCTGATGGCAGAGGGGTCTGGTGTATCATTGTGGCGTGATTAAACTATGGGTGTCATCAAATCTGCTGACATGAGCAGATTAGGTTGATCTAGGCCCATCCTTGAGGCAGAGGCTACGCTCCACCATTGTAATTTTATGCTAATGGGGTGATATCGCTTACAATGAAGCTAGCAGTGATTTCCAATCTGTCTCTCACACTGAGGCAAGGATAACTCTGATGTGTACAGCCTGCAGCAGATGCCAGGATGGGGTCTCTGGGTTGGAGTGAAAAGGCTGGTCTCACCGTTCGCAGACGTATCCAAGCGCCACGAGGAACACTGTCGGGCCTTGATATTGCAGCATCAAATGGACTTTGTAAAATGCAATTTAGAAATGTGGCGAAGGCCTGTTCTGGGGCTTGAAATATTTTGAAACCAGTATACACAAATAAGAGTTTTAACAATTGAAGTATCTTGAAGGAACTCTTTTGTGTAATTGAGAGTTAGAGATAGTCTAGATGAAGTGACCCTTCTAAAGCTGAATAAAGCTGCCTTCTAGCTGTCTCCAGTGTGTCACATTTATTGGCTGGCCTCTCTAAAGTCAATCCTCTTCAAGAGTTTGAAAGCAAATTGCTACGTTTCATGAGCTTCCAATGTATCAAAACGGGAGGTTTTGAATCCGAAGCCTTTAAATCAAACTTGAGAGGAGACTGCGTGCGCTCTGATTCGTGGAAGTTTGATTGTGGCTGACTTGCGGCTGAACCCTGGACTGACAACATGAAGCTCTATCCATCTTCAGCAACACAAGCTTGGCAAGGTTGAGGTTATGGAGCCACGAGAGCTGTAGCAAACACTCAACGTTCTTTGGCTGTTTACCAAGACAGTTTTATCTACAAGGTAAACCCTAAGAGGATCCTGACTGTTAGTAAAGACAGTATGAGTGTATAAAAAAATAGACAATCTCCCGTAAACCAACAGTTAAGACGAACACCTCCCCGCCTTCAGGGAGAACACAGGCTAGAAGATCAAACTGATAGGGTGAATAATTGGTAAGCGGGGCACCTTCATGAGTAATATACCAGACGATTTTCAATTACATACAGTGCCCGGTTCTCAAGATAATCCAGCCACATACACAGACAGAATTCCTGCCATCATAGAAGATTACTCCTAAGGATCCCACTATATTTATCCTATGCTAATGTTAACCAATATAGTGTTAGTCATATTAAAGAAACGTTGGTCATAAATGCTAGTTATATAATGGCCTTGGCTCCATGTTTTTATGTTCTTTGGACAAAGTATAAAACATCTTTCCCTGGAGGAAAGGCAGGAAAAGGGGATTCCTAATGCAAACCAGTAGGAATCAGTATCTAACTGCAAGTCCCACCCTGACCCTCACTGTCTCGTGATTGGGTTTCTTCAAACAAGTATGGTGTTTCTTTTCTGTGTGGGGGAAAAAGCGTTGATGTAGGGTCGAGCAAACAGGAAGAGCTTACTAACGTAACCTCAGATGAAAGCGCCAATACAGGGTTTTCACATAAAATAATAAAGTATACCATACCATTCCCAAGACGAGACAAAATGCCTGATTTAGATTTGTAGTTCCGCTCCGGATTGCTATAATTTCTAATGCCTTCCCTATTCCAGGTACCTCATCAGTCTCTAGCCTCAGATAACTCAGGGTGGGTGGTCCTCATCTTGACTCTAACAAACCAAGCTAGGATCCTGGACCCAAGCAGTATGTTGTTGAGAAAAAAAGAGCATCATTAATGTCATGTCAGCTTGACTGAGGTTATCAGAGAAAGGGCTGTGAATTATTTGAGTAGTGGCATTTCTTAGACGAAGGAATGGTGTGCAGGGTTAGGGTTGATTTGTGCGGCTGTCAAAGCAGGGAAACCTATGATTATATTCATATTAATAGAAATACACATCTCCTCCTTGGTAAAGATGCTACCAGACATTTCGATTAAATTACTAAACAATGTGAACTGGCTTTAGGGGATGAAATATGGACTTTCATAGGTACATTGCTGACTAGAAGTACAGTGTCATATGTTTAAGTGTAATTAGAATAAAATAACTCCACATTTGGTAAAAAATAGATTTAACCCTGATGCTGCCTTTTGAACACCATGACCCACTGTTGTTGGTACAAAAGGTGAATCACAATGACCCAAAGGCAGCGTAAGCGTTAAAACATACTTTGCAAAGTAAAAGCAATTCAGTTGATTTTGACTAAACAAATACACCTGGAAATAGTGATTGTAATTTAAAATCAATTTTCAATGGTTTGAAAATATACCCTTTTGTTGTATGGTCTTTTGTGAAAGTAGAACGTATTGAATTTTCTAGAGCTGCATCCACCAGGAATTTGTTGATTGTTCAAGTTGAAAGGGGAATAAAATGGCCAATTATCTCCTTTTAAAGTCAATACGAACACTTGACCAATGACAAAGCAGCTTTTTCGTACCGCAGTTTGTTGTGTAGGTGTAGCTGTCAACTTGACTAAAGCTCACCACACAGCTTCATGTAGAAGTATATTTAGATGTTTTCCAAGAGTGCTTCTCAGTCCTTTGGCGAACAGGCTGCAGGCTGTGTTTGTGTGGGGGGGAAACCTCCAGTGATACTCCACAGTCCTCACAGTCACTACATCCTGGTCCTTCATCTTTATAAACGGACTCTCTCCTCTCTGTGCCACTCCACAGGCCTGTGCGGTTCACAGTCCATCTTGTTTCAAACAGCACATTGCAAAATTACTTGA
The DNA here is from genome assembly GCA_036571765.1 of Plecoglossus altivelis. Taxonomy (NCBI): domain Eukaryota; kingdom Metazoa; phylum Chordata; class Actinopteri; order Osmeriformes; family Plecoglossidae; genus Plecoglossus; species Plecoglossus altivelis. Next base: position 1,452,257 of record BROE01000006.1, read on the forward strand.
CAAAACTCAGTTATCAGCGAGTCGAAATGATTAAAGAAATGATTCGTTCTTTAACTTTACCTCCTCAGACAGCACGAACAGACATTTTTGTAATATACTAACCACTCTGTGGTCCTCCATGATAGATAAAGCCTTCTATTGTAACTGTCCTGGTGCTGGGAGGAGCTGTAACCAGACAAGCGTGTAGATCCATCCAAGCTGTTGAAAGACTCTAGAGCATTGCCCCCTCTCATCCCCACCGCACTCCAGCAAGCACAGACTCTGAATGCAATCCCTGGAGGGTCTGTCTCTCTGGAGGAGTGGCCGGGGTGAAAGCCTGCTAGCAGAGACCTAACCCCCTCATGTAAGGTCGTGAAGCACTTGTCTAGATACCAGTCCTACTAAGGGCCTTTACACCCCAACCTTAACCCCAGCACAGACAAAGAAGAAGTGGGTCCGTGTCTGACAAAAACGGCACATCCGATCTAAGGTGATATCGGGGCAGCTGCGATCTTACTTGTAGCCATCCAATCATTTGACAAATATAGAAAGGTCAAGGGTGAAGAGGCGGGGTTTGTACGACACCTGCTGAAATCTGAAAGACCCATTTTGACAGTTTCCAATTTGAGAAAAGAAGAATTGGCACAGGCATGCCACCACACTGTGGCAGGAGGAAGAACCAATCGTTCACGGTGGAAGCACATGCTAAGCTAGGCTTAATTAGATTGGCTTCAAAGCAGCAGGTAGCTGTAGTCCCTAGTGCTGATGTGCCAAGCACAGTGGCAACCAGGCAGCCCATGAAACACCCCAAAAGTATTTCAAGTACATGTTTTTAGAGATAATATATTGTTAATGAGAATATTATCTGACATTGGTTTAGGTTTGTGAATAAATTAACTTTTAGAAGCACGGAGGACCAGAGATGGCAAAATTACACACATCCTTCAATCAAGTACAAATACAGCTCCACATGTTTAAACAGACAGGAAGAAATTTAAAAAATGATTTGGGGAGGGGGGGACGTTTGTTGTGATTGACAGCGCCAGGAAATGAAAAAGGCGCGCAATGACAATACATAATATTACTCACGCCATCGTATACTGACTAAAACTACAGTGACGTGCCTGGCTTGAAAGTAGAAAGTATGAATATTCGTGTAAAACATTTAGCAGGAGTAAAAGTAAAAAGTTGTCTGAACCATCCACTGTGTTTTTATTTATTATAGTCTGTGGCAATCTATACCAAAATAACATTATTTTCCTAAATCATCTATCAAAAGTTAGAAAATGACTTCATTTTTACCTTGGTATAATTAGACGTGTTCAATTTCATGCAGCGTTGGCTGTAGGCCTCGTATCAATCTTCAGATTGGCGAGAGAGCTGAACGTATCCCAATACATTAAATAACAAATTTCAGTGCACTAATTCGTGCAAGTTCTAATGCAAAAACAATAACGTTCTTCAGCGATATAGTTAGCAAACAGAGGTTGCTCCGCCATGACTGACGTCAATGCAAAAAACCAGGTGTCCGACAAAATGTCCGACTTCAACAAACCGCTATAAACTCCTTCCCTACTGCAAGGTGTAAATCTCGCAGGTGGTTTCACGCAGGCGCAGCTGATGTCGAACACACTGATTGAAAGTTAGTTAAGGCGCCAATTCAAGTAGAAATGTAGACACAGTAAACATTTTTACGGACAATACAATAATCATCGAATCGTTGCCCAGTTTCAAACGGCATTAAAAAACGACATGAAAAAAGAAGAGGAGGAGAGGCAAGCAAAGACCCCTTAATTGGATTATATTGTTTTGAATAAACCGTTGCAAACCCACGTACGACCACACTCCTCGCCAGCTAGCTAACGTTAGCGAACGTAACTACAGCTAGCTAACGTTACTTGAGCTAGCTAACGTTAGCAAACGAGCAACTATGAATGCAGCAGTTTGCATCAACAACCATGGTACCATCACTGCAACAGGTGAGTACAACGACTTTTTAACATAATTGGGAGTTTGGGTTGATGGGCTGTCGTGTCCTTATTTATCATGTTGTTAAATTCTATGGGGTCAGGTTGCCGCTGAGCTTCCGTTTCGATAGGTCTGTTTGAAGTAATGTACATCTAGTTTGTGTTGGCCTATGATGTCTATTTGCAGACAAAAAAATAGATGGGAATTTTACAGACTGTAGCTGACCAGTTAACTGAAGATAGTGCTTCTTTTATGTTTGAAAAGTTGGTTTGATTAGCCTCTGTCACCGCGTCAGAGGCTTATTCGTTGCCATGATCGCTTTTTCATTGATTTCACCATCCCAAAACCAAACGCGTAGGTACTCTTTGGACTGCTATACAACAGGTTATTGGTCAAATATATACGCTTATGGTGTCATTAATATAGTGTGCATAAGGTGCAAATGAACTTGAAAATGACATTTAGCCACTGTGTGAAATGTCTAAGAAGTTCGGAATCTCTCTACTTTTTTTTGAATTCTAGAATGATGATGAACCCATTGTGTGTTGGTCAGGGAGAAGCCAAACGCAACAGTGCAGGGCTGCATTACTTATTTGTCTTATTAATGTTTAATGGTTATAGAGAAAGCCATTACGTGATGTCCCTCAGCACTCAGTGCACAGTGACACATATGCAGCAGCAAGACTCTGGTGCAAGACAATTCTAGGAAACACGAAAGAGACAATTGACAGGTTCATTGAAATTCCTTCATTCCCTCAATCATTTTGACATCTAGTTCTAGTAGGACTAACATGTTTTGCTATCGGTGGCACTTATTTGAAAGAAGTAATGATTTTCAGCAGTAACATCGTATCATTCTCTGGGTACAACTGAATAGGTAATGATGACATTTAAATTCAGACAATACAATCCCCTGGATTGTATGCTAACTTGGGGCAAATATAGATGAATAATTGATCCTTTGCTTGAGTTATGGTTGTATTCTGCAATATCTACATTCAAACAATATTGTTCCTTCTGTGCTTGAATGATGAAGCTACTTCCTCCTTTTTGCAGTTGGCATTTAACACTTTTAGTTCTATCATACACAGGGTTTGCTGGGTTTAACAATGACAGTGTAATGCACCAACATCTTCTGACAGATGTCGTATTTTTGTCACTTGAACTTGAACCAAAATGGCCTCTTAGTTTCCAGTAAAATCCTAACCGAGTATGAAATGGCCACAAGGCTCTGCATGACTGTTTACTGAATGATAGCAGCAATACGGTCTGACTGCTACCTGTGTGGGTACCATCGCTGTGGAAGACTAGCAGTAGAATATTATTCATTTGAAATGTAATAAGCACTGAGTAAACTTCATAAGCAGTTTTGTTTCACAGGATCAGCTTGGCTTAGGATAGGGCAAAGGTACCACGACTGGGATATTACATGGAACAATGCAGTTGTGGATTATTACTGAATTTTGATCATAAGGGATGCATCTGTGTTTGATTTCACCTTTAGGTCATAGCTGGGTGTTTTGCCTGAAATGACATATATTCCCAGATGCAGTAAAGGCTTGGTCAACAGCAGTGGTTAGACTTATGGAGTGGAATACAAGCAGTACTGAGAGGGTTTGTGAAATAAGCGCAGTGTGTCCCTCAGTAGCTGCAATGCCAGCATCATCTCTGTCAGGGTGTGTTCTTCAGGGGGAACAGCTGCACAGTTCACAAGGGAAAGGGAAGAGAGAACGAGTACAGGGACACAAGCCAGATAAGGACTGGCACTGATATGGTGGCCAAGGTAATTAGCCAAAAGGAAATTGGGCCTCAGTCCATATCAGTTAGCTCCAGAGGAGACAATCTCCCAGGGCCCCTCAAGGTGAACAACCCCAGATTCGGCAGCCTGACACCGGCTGCCACTGATAGCTGAGCGGGTTCAAGTGATTTTGGAAGGAAACAAACCATCTTTTCCCAGACAGCCAGCTGGCTGGGAAACAGATTTCGCTTGAGTAAAGCGGTGCCAGTTTAACTTGCAGGCCGGTGGCTGGACGTCTCTTTGGCTGGGTGCTAGATGCGTGTCCTGTGGATGTGCAGCCTGGGTATGGCAGGACCCCTCCAGCACTGGTCCTCCATTACAGTATTCTTGGACTACACTTTTCTCCCCCATTATTGTAGCCTAATCTTTTGTTCATGAGAGAGAATGACTGGATGGCTTCTTGGGTCTAATTTCTCTTTAGAGAAATGTAGGACTATACTAATGCTGTGAGTGGTGTGAATGAGCAGATCTCAGGGCCTGCACATATTCAGTGTGGCTTGCATCTTTGTTGATTGTGAATTTCATTTACAATTGCCCGAAACAGTACTTAAGCCACATACATGCTAAAGCACATTAAGTATCAATATTTTTGTAGTCTGTTTAGTAGAAAATCACCAACGTTTGATCTTTAATTTGAACAGAAGCAAAAGTTCGGATAATAAAACAAACTGCAAGTTAGTCTTGACACCCAAGCAAGAACTGTTCACCAGAAGTTTGTACTCTCCACAAACCAAATCCATTGAGAATCTAGAGAGCAGAACGAGGATCCAGCATCTGTTCTGGCCTGTCTTGCAGCCCTTTCGCTAACCTTTAATGCCTCCACAGGTCTAAGTGACAAAAACCTGCAAGTACTAAGGATTTATTTCCTTTTTTCCCCCCCAGTGATAGTCAACTCTTCTAGAGTTCCTGAAGGGGTTAGAATGGCTCTGTGAGCCAGACTACTATCAGGGATCCAGTTGTCTTTGGAGTCACCAGTGAAACATATGTACATCACTGCAGTTATACTCCAGCTGGCTCCCCCATTAGGTTCAGTGCACTCTGGAAATGTACAGACAATCATAATCGGAGATTAACCTCTAGGAATAAATTGAGGCTAGGGGAGTTAGGATTGGAGCCGGGGCAAACGGAGAGAGAGAGTAATTGGATTGTGACAAGCGGGCAGGGGTAATTCCATGGATTTGATACTGCTGCTCTTGTCGTTCCTCCTGTTATTTCCCAACTGTACAATAACAGACAGAATTCGATTACTGTTCATGGGTGACTGTTTTGTTCATGTACTATACAGTACATCTAAAGACTAAATCAATCTCATGGCAGCAGGAAGTAATGTCCACGACCGCGTTTGAACATCAAAAATGTACATTTTTGACTGTCAGAGCAATTATTATACCGTATTTTATAATTTTCTGCACAACATTGTTATGTCTGATCTGGTGTCCTGTTAATCATACACAAATTAGTTTGAAATTGAGTGATGAATTTAATTTTTCTTCACACGTTTTTTGACGCGTTCCTCATGAATGAATAAATTATATGTAATAATGCTTTAGATAGTTTCCCTCATTGCAGACATTCTAACCCCTCTGCATCAGTATTAGTACCCCTTCCTTACCTTCTCTCATCCATGAGAGGGAGCTATTTTCAGGGTGTCACCCCCTCCCCCATCTACACACACACACACACACACACACACACAAAACCACACTCATTTTCATCAGTGCACTTCCCCACACCTGTTTTAAACATTCATGACAGGCTAAAACGTTTCTGCATTGCGCTCCCCTAATCCAGTGCTGAAAAGTCGTTTCTTGATGTGGTTGTTGAATCGTTGATTCCCTAATTCAACATTCCCCTTCATCGGCTTCAACATTTCCCTGTTTTTACTTTCCTGCGTTCGTGTCTACTTCCTCTCTGTTAAACACTTCCTCCCAACTCCTCTTGAGTTCCCTCTTGTCATGCTGTCTGTCCATTTGAGTTCTGTGTTGTTCCATCTCTCACCCGCTGTCTGAGGTTTGGCAGATCCAATTACTTGCTGCTGTCACACCCAGAAAGCCCTCTGCAGAAGATGTTATGAGACTCGATCAGGAAATACCCATCGAACAATAAGACATAACATTCAATACGCTTTGGTTCTTTTGTATCAAGGACGTTTTGACTTGCTGTCGTCATTCAGCATTGTACAAGCAGGTAAAAAAACCCACACCAACAAGTTTCTAGATTTCTTAAGACAAGATTGTATTCCGTCATGTATAAAGATATATCATATATTGTCAGGCGAGTGCAATGTATGACTGTATGTGTGTTCTCTGTAGACTGTACAGGGCTAGATTTCCTCCTCTTCCAGCACAAACAATGACCATGCATTTTTAACACAGCATAGCGAAGCACAGGCAGGCTTGAAGCAGTGGAGGAAGCGGTCAGATCCACCTGGGTACAGTTATTCCAGGCAGGGTAACATACAGCAGCTAGTGCTAAAACGTCACCTGGGACAACTCTCACCATTTGGATTAAAGAGAGGAGACTGGCATCCGAACACACAGAAGTCGACTTCTATTCTAGTTCATTACACACCATTTCATGGGAAATATACCATAGGTTTCTGAGGAGAAAGTCTAACCTCAACTTGGTCTCTTTGTTTCTTTTCCTTTTCCTATTAAATATTTAAACAAACCTGACAATGCCTGAAAAGCTCAACCTAGCATGAAAGGAGAAGAAATACACAAGAGGGCTCTGAAAGAGAAAATCCAGTGAGAGAAAAAATCTCTTTCATCAAAGTAACCACAGGTTACCTTCTTTGTGTGTGCACGTGCATGTGCGTGTGTGTGCATGCACGTGTGTGTTTGTGTATGACGGTCAAGGAGGGAGTTGGAGGGAGTTGGAGGGAGTTGAATAGTTGACAGTTGACAGCGTGCAATATATTTCATTTTCATGTTTGTAAAATGCACTAGTCGGCTGTGTATGAATCACACAAATCGAGGGAGTATTTTAAAATAGCCCTGAATCATGTTTACCACCTAATTTATTGATCCCGTTCTCTTAACTCATGATTTGGCTGGCTTTCCATTTGATGAAAAGAGGAGGAAAAATTGGAAATAATTACAAAAGTTGTTGAATAGCCCATTGAATTGATTGTCTGAACCAGGTCTTATGATGTCACAGTAGTAGTTATGGAAGGTTCTTTGTTCTGTTTCTGCAGACAAATTCATTTAATCTCCAGTCCCCAGAGATGGGAAGTAACAAAGTACAAATACTTTGTCACTGTACTTTAGTATATTTGTCTGGTATTCGTTCTTTGCTTAATACATTGAATGAGAACACCACTATACTCTGCTCTAATCTACTCTGTTTTAGACTTCTCCCCTCTCTTCTCCTTCCCCTCCTCTCCTTTCACCCTGTGTGTGTTTTCACTGCAAGCAAGATAGTACAAGGTTGACATTTGACCTCTGACCACTGAAAAGGGAGTGGGATTTCTTGGTGCAGAATGTTATGGTCAGACCTCAAGACAGCATGCAGACTGTTATGGTCAGACAGCATGCAAACTGTTATGGTTAGACCTCAAGATAGCATGCAGACTGTTATGGTTAGACCTCAAGACAGCATGCAGACTTATGGCCAGACCTCAAGACAGCATGCAGACTGTTATGGCCAGAACTCAAAATAGCATTCAGACTCTTATGGTCAGACAGCATGCAGACTTATGGTTAGACCTCAAGACAGCATGCAGACTGTTATAGTCAGATCTCAAGATAGCATACAGACTGTTATGGTCAGAACTCAAAATAGCATTCAGACTGTTATGGTCAGAACTCAATATAATACACCACTTGTAATCCTGGCCTTCCTCAATAGCTGACAAGGTCTTTCACAGCAGATAACCTTTTAACATCTGATAGAATCAGACGTGTGTTGTCTATTACTCACCCTTCCATCCACCATGGGGATCCCCAAGACTTGTGGTACAACAAACTGCTAACTCCGAAGAGCCAGATGCTTTTATCCAGACCCTCATAAGATAGAATGACATTCAAATGTGTTAAGATTTACTCGTTTGCTAAGGCTTTCTTGTAGATTCATTAGCGCATATTACAAGCACTTGGATCTATGGTGTTACACAGAAGTCATCATTACTTAACAATTCCAACAGGGCGTCCTTACTTGTCAGAAGATAAATCATCTTAGATTGTGTGTGTTTGGCTCCATGATGTAGTTCTATGATACGTTGGATGATCAATCTCTCATTTGCATTGTTGCATCATCTCACTCAACGAAGGAACCACAATCAGATGCTTTCATTTGCATGATGGAAAAACCTCTTTCCAGCTACCACCTACTACACTGCAACATTAAGTACACTTTGAACGACACCCGTCTGTCATGCAGACGCCAGACTCCTCCAGATGCATCTTAATATGAGATTAATCACCAGGGACCGCGCTCCGGAGCCAAGCAGAGCACCTGCCATCGGAAATGTGCCATATCAATCAAAGAGGAGACGCTAATGATAATCTGCTGGAGGTTCCAGGGGAGGGACGCTCTGCCCCCCTAGCAGTCGTTTGTGTTGACGTTCAACGGCAAGCGTGTTTGGCCTCCATGGCGTTAATAGCTCCAGCGCTTTGTCTCCTGCTGACTTGCCCTCCTCGCTCCAATATCAATTTTTCCCCTTGACATCCGAGGTCTGACAGGGTTTGTTGTCGTGCCTCTTTTCCAAAAACGAAAAAATGAAATCAAACACGGCCAACTTTTGGAGTCTTTGTGGAGCCATCGTTTCCTCGTGCCGAACTCCGGTGAAGTCAGAGGTGTTCTGTCAGGAGGCACCACAAGGGAAGTGATGTCAGAGGTGTTCTGTCAGGGAGCACCACAAGGGAAGTGATGTCAGAGGTCTTCTGTCAGAGAGCACTACAATGGAACTGCCCTGCACCCAGAAGGCACGCCAGACGTTTTGCTCTTCCCTCCGTAGTTCATTGTTGCTCCTGGTGGGAATCCTCTTGACTTTTACTGCTGGATGAAAGTTTGACGCTGGTTCTGTGGATTTTCCTGAGGGCAGGGGCACTCTGCTCTGAGAGATTAGAGTAATTAACATCCATGTGGACAGAGTTTCTAAAGGAGAGAAAGGTCATCCGTAGCGGCGGGATCTGACATCCTGGGCCGACAGCTGGAGGCGATCGTCTACACTTGTTTTGGTAAAGACGGCAGAAGGCAGTTTAAGTCTGTGGTGAAGCTGGGAGAATACTGATGGAGGCCTTTCATACTTAGAGAGACATACCAACAAGTTGGCAGTCAGCGTTCGTTGAATCAAGCCAGTTACTGTTACATTCAAGCGAATTACTGTTACACTCAAGTGAGTTACTGTTATGGCTAGTTGAAGACTCAAGGAATGTAGAATGAATGAATGGATGTGTTTGTTCAAATATGTTACTGCCACAAAGAAAAAAATGACACCAACAGATAGGTGGCGACTGTTTCCTTCAGTTTAGAGGAGCGAGGGGTACGTGTGTGTGTGTGTGTGTGTAAGGGGGGAGGGGGTGTGTAGGTGTGTGTGTGTGTGTTTACCTCAATGCTGTCACAGGGCCCCTTCTCACCTGTTCTCAGACACCTCAGGTTCCTCCAGGTGCTGCAACAGTGGCTCTTCAGCCACCACCATGTGGAATCACATGTTCCCTCAAAACAAGATAACGACGCCCTCCCCCCTTTCATTACTTCAGAATATAACATCGCATCTTGTAGAAGTGTTATGTGGATTGGATTTACATAGCCAATGTTAAAAACAATTTGTGTGAAAAAACAAAAAAACACTTCAGGCGGCTCTTATGAATTCAGTGCAAGTGTTAATCATTCAGCATTATACTCCTCTCTCAGTCTGTTCGTGTGACGTTCAGGTTAAAGATGAGCACAGGTGTGCTCTCATCTCCCCGGGCCTTAAACAACAAGCACACCCTGCCGTGCTGGGAAAGAAAAACATATTCTACTGAAGGAATGTAGTTAGAATACATATCTGAATGTATTCTTCCATGATCCACTCATCGTATGACACCTTTTAATGTGTCAACTGCACACAAAGCTGTATAGCAAACCGTGATGATCAAATTGCCTGAACAGTGTAGCGTTTAAAGTGTAGTTTCAGTCGTTTTGTTTTGGCATGTTGTGGTACAAGCGAGGCTGTGATGTTAAACAACTGCAACACAATCATCTGGAATGAACGCTGGTGTGAGCTTTGACCCTGAGGCTAACGACACAAACGTATCTCCACACTGATTCACCGAAAATGACACATCTGACAGCATAACTGTGCCCCACTCCACCTGCCTCGCCCAGAGCTGGTTCCACCTGCAGTGTTTAGGGTTGCACGGTCAGGGTGATGTATGGGAGTTGGAACATGAATATTTTGTGTCTGAATCTTCATTCCGGCTAATTATTCAGCTCTTCCAAAGACATGATAGATAGAAGTGCAGGCCTTGTTTTGAATGAAATACTTTTGTGATCTGGCAAACGAGGACACTCAGAATATCCTGCCTTGTGGAGAGATGCCTTGCTGGAGCAGTCCATGGCTTCATCTCCAAGTGCTGCTCAATGTGGCAGCAAACCGCACATCCAATTAGCATCACACGCAACACTGCGTGTCTTTGGGTCTGGAGCAATACACCTGGCTTCAGTGGCTGGTTCTCAAGGTAATCCAGCCATGGACACACGCAGACAGACACACACACAGTCAGACACAGAAACACAGACTCCTACCTTCATAGATAATATTAATATTGCAGAATATCAAGGGTCAATTGTTTTTGAATTTATGGTCATTGAAACTGAAATGGAGAATCGTTACATATTATGACCCTCTTTAAAAACTCGAATGGAAGTAACCCTAGTTTTTTAGCATATTCTTTTATAGCATAATACTGAACTTGGCTCTGGAGATTTTTCCACCTGGGTCTCGGAGCCCAGGATTGTAAACACCTGCGTTGTCCCAGGGACTAGTCTGTAAAGTGAGTTGATGTTAGGTAATAGTAAATAAGAACAACACAGACGTTTTAATGCTTGCCGGCAAGGAGGCAAGTCTGATTGCGATTACAAAGTTGTCTGGAGTCTTTGTCTCCAACATAATCATTTATACTTTCATGTACACTAACAATTTCTCAAGTCATTGGTTCATTTTAAAACGGAATGTTCTCAAATGTAGTTCTGTGATTGGAGTTTCCTTAGTTCATATACAGTAATTTGATTTAACTCAAGCTGTCCCCTCTACATTTCATTAGTGATAAGTACTGTTAGCTCCACAAGGGGCATCTACTCCTCCTGACCAGATGTCCCTTTTATGAGGGGTCACTCTATTCATAAGATAAGGAACTCTCCTACAACAGGCAGACCCCCAACTGATAAAATCACACAGCTAGATCAGAAAGCTTATCTCTCCCTCATAGAAATACGATTCTACTATTGAGAACTCCATTGTTTTATACAGAATAAGGGTTACATGAGAAATTTCTCTAACAATTCACCGTAAAAGTCAGGCTAATGTCTGAGAAAGAAACCAACATAAGCGTGGCTTATTCCGTAAACTGTCTATATGGAACAGGCTGCAGGAAGGCGTCTAGGACTCAAGTCCGTGTAACACCTGACTTGGTTTCACCATACTATACTTCAACTGGGTAGTCAGGGTTACGATGATCTATAAATACTTCATATTAATTAAGTTCAAGTTCAAGTTGTACTTGATTGTCATTCCTACTAACCTATTCCTACTAACCCACTAACCAATTTACTTCTGACAAAATGTGAACTACTATATACTAACCTTAACCCTGAACAGATGTTTATCAGCAGAGGCTTCCTATGTCATTTTGTCAGCAGTTTCTTGATGAAATGAGCGTCTAATGATGGTCTGCAGGACTTAAACAAGAGTTAGTCCTTTGCTGCTTGTAGGAGGACGCTCCAGGTGGGCTAGTGAGTCAGTTAGGCTAGTGTGTTGGTAGCGTGCTGATACTGAGTCAGTCAGGCTAGTGTGTTGGTAGCGTGCTGGTACTGTGAGTCAGTCAGGCTAGTGTGTTGGTAGCGTGCTGATACTGAGTCAGTCAGGTTAGTGTGTTGGTAGCATGTTGGTACTGTGAGTCAGTCAGGCTAGTGTGTTGTTAGAATGTTGGTACTGTGAGTCAGTCAGGCTAGTGTGTTGTTAGAATGTTGGTACTGTGAGTCAGTCAGGCTAGTGTGTTAGTAGCATGTTGGTACTGGGAGTCAGTCAGGCTAGTGTGTTGGTAGCATGTTGGTACTGAGTCAGTCAGGCTAGTGGGTTGGTAGCGTGTTGGTACTGGGAGTCAGTCAAGCTAGTGTGTTAGTAGCATGTTGGTACTGAGTCAGTCAGGCTAGTGTGTTGGTAGCGTGCTGATACTGTCAGTAGCGCATCCGTCAACGTGTTAGTAGCTTGTCAAAGTGTGTAAGTAGCCATGTTGGGGTTGCTGAGGTAAAACCACACGTTAAAAGAAAACTTACCTAAAGGATCAGCCTTTCAAATATAGAAAAAATAAGTTTTGTTTATTCTGAACAGTACATTGAGTTCTCGTAGCCAGAGCTCAGTATTGATCAAATCCCTCTGACAGTGCAGTCGTACTAAAGCCTTGTCCATTTATCTGCGTCCTACTCGTACAGTGTGCTGAGACCGCTTTGTTGATGCCGATTTGTGTCCTTGGTATTCTTGGTCTTCTTGGTCTTTTGTACTAGGTCTTAAGCCACAGTGAATAGTCACACACACTGTAGGTTTGCAATATGAAGAACATTAATTACAGTCTCTGCGAGGAGCTGCAAGACAATGTTTCTCCCCCTGTGTGTTTCCTTGTTTAAACCCTTCTGATATTGTACAGACACTTCAAATCAGGCATATTGGCTGTGGCCTGGTCCATTTAAATCACGTTCTCTGGTGGCTTGTGATTGCTTTCCCACAGTTTCATATCTCGTAATGTCAGCCTTGACGACGTCACGTTGTGTCATATAAATGTTGTCCTCTTGTGTTGCCTCGTTATTACCCTGGTTACCAAATAAAGGTTTACCGGTGACAGAGTTTAAGCATTCTGAACAGAGGTGATCTATTCTGACTCTCCTGGTATCTGATGACATCTGCTGGGGTGTGGGATGGTAGATGCCCCGGTGAAATAACAGACACGCTTGTGTCAGGGCTTTCAGGCCCTATGAAGAATCAGGAGTTTTGAGGGGGAAGAATGTGGGTTGGAAAGGCGATCCGAATCAGAATCACAAGGTTTTTATTCGCCATGCAAGATACACAAGCACAGAAAGGTGATGGACTTTAATAACTGAAATTGGGAAAATGTAAAAGTTCAGGCCATCGTTTCTTTGTTGTCAATATGCCAAAACCTAGATGAATAGTACCTTGTTTAAACATTTACACTTTCATTCATTTGGCAAACATTGATACAGTTCAAATGTCCATTCATTTAACTTAAGTACTAATAATCCAGTCAATCTGAATATTTAATGTCATAAAGTGATTTTCTTGCTAACAAGTTGGAGGTGGAAATGAATAGCTTCTATGAAGACTATGTGCTTCCTGAAAGCAGTGAGAATTCATTATTTTAGATACCTTGAATGGTACTTGACTTGAAAGAAACAAAGAGGTAGAAAGAAAAAAGAAATCAAAGAATGAAGAAAAAGCATTTCAGGCCTCATTTTTCCAAGGTTTTCATCCAGGTTTTCGTCCCTCTTCTTTAGTCAAGATCACATCCATCTGTGCGGGGTGTGGAGGCCTGCAGAGAGAGAGAGACTTCGCATCAGGCCCTTGCACTTGATATCCCACTCAAACCACCAGTCTGACTGGCTCTTTGTTCTTCAAGCAGTCTTTGTTTGGAGGTATGGTATTTACCGTTTTCAGTTTTGGGGGAATCCTGAGGCGTCTTTGAAAAATGAAGTTCAAGTGTTGGAGACTCTTGAACCATTTTTCGGTTTTATTTTGTGTCCCCTATTCGTGGTGGGGCCCCAGCACCGTCCTGCCCCCCTCCTCACGAGAGACGAAGCCCCCTGGGGGTAGGCTAGCCTCCCAGCCTCTCAGCCCCCAGAGCATTGTCTAGTTCCATCGCCTGTGTTCCTGCAAAGCCAATAATCCACTCTCCCTTAAGCCAATATGATAGTGATTACACTCCCGGCCTCACTTCGCAACCCTGCCAAACAGACAGGATAATTCAGCTTTCTTCCACGAATTGTGAGTGTGTGAGTGTACAGTATGGTTAGGACTTACAAGACTTAAGTCTAGATGCTGTTATTTTCTTATACTGCATTTCCAGAGTCTCAAATCTTAAACAGTCATACTCTTCATCTTGTGCAGCTATTACAATGTGCATGCACATCTCATTTTGAATGTCACAATACGTTGTTGAAACGACTGAAAGAAACTGTAGGTTTGTTAAGGATATCTAGCTGTGAAATAGGGTTCACCTGGAGCAAGCCAAGCAAGACCATCAGAATGCTGGCCTAGCTTAGATCATCCTCTCTCCTTCTCCATTTAAAATTCAGAAAGGTTATACAAGGAGGTTGACAATGAAATCAATATTAATCTAGTGTTTTTTGTGCATTGTGTTTTGGTGTGAGCATTTCACTAGCTCTAAAAACTTGTATTCAAATGACAATTGAGCGAGTTGTCAATGGTTTATTTCACTCAGGAAATAAATGATTTCCTTTATTTCACTCAGGAAAGTGGCTGTGGCTTGAAATATGATGAAGCACACAGGAATTGTCTTTTCCAAACCAGCAACATCATCAAGTGTTACAAACTCATTTCAAGCTGTCAGCTTTTCCTTTTCTCCATGAGAAGGTGTCATTTTTGGTCTGAATCGAGAAGGTTTGATTTCCCTAAGGAAGGAAAATGGCTACTGTTCTTTTTTTTCCAACTTACATTATTCATAATGTTCATATATTTAGAGAATCCATTTATTTTGTCTCACTGTGGATGCACACAACAACAACATCCATACTCACCCTCTGATCAACATGCTCACCAAATAGATTCATTCAATCAATGAGTAACTTGACTAACTGAATAACTAATTAAGTCTACTACTCACCTGCTGACCATGGGATCTAATGACGAAGAGCAGTTTATTTTTGCATATAGGACGCAGTGTGTCCGTGTGATTTCTCCCTGTTTCGCTGTCTCTTTCACTTTCTGTTTATTTCTCTCCCTCCCTTTCTCTCTCAGTTCCTCCCTCTCTCTTTCCCTCTTTATTTCTCTCTGTTTCTCGCTGTCTGTTTCCCTCCCTCTCTCTCTCTGCCTCTCTAATCTAAACAAACACCTTGTTCAAATGCAGGCCAGGGTCAAGCAACGTATTCACCTCACAGGCAGAACGTAATTGCCTTCATGCTAATGCATCTCCGGATGAAAATAAACCACGGTGTCTGTGAAGTGGCTCCCAACATGGCTGCACGAAATTGAGTTTACCAAAGCATCCAGCACACCTCCACAGTACACAGTCACATCCACCGATGAAGTACGGATGACATCTGCGATCTGAAGAACTGTAAGTCGGTCAGTAAAAACCCAGCAGAAGACTTAAATGTCACCAGGAGAAGGAAATGCCCTCGATCACCTGTCCATCATCTGGACTTGAAATGGCAGGTGCGTAATCTGTCTATCTAATGCTCCGCCACACAGGCTTTGTGTGTTCCGCTGTTTTGTTCCTGTGGTTAAAGTCTTAAATGAGGAGAAGCCTGTGATGGCAGAATCATTAGGAGGACCGGCAATTCTCTGATATTGGAGCAGCCTAGTGGTCTCTTCAACCTGACTGGTCACAAGCTTTGTTCATCAGCTACTCACATCCATACGGGCTCTCCCTCTTCGTCCCTGTGGACCTGCCTTCACGTCATCGTGGAGGAAAACCAGTGTTTTGGTTTCCTGCCGATCCTGTCCTCTCTGTGCACCGGACCCTGTCCTTCCAGGTCAGGCGTCTGAGTTCTGACCAGATTACTGGCTTCCCACAGGCACGTCAATAACAAGCCTCGGTTGCTGTTGTGAGCGTGGTCTCGCAACAGCAAAGTATTTCAGTAGTAGTAGTTCAGTTGAGAGTATTCAAGGACAGTGAGAAAGTTCAAGCGTCTACCGTCTCACACTGTCTCATACTGTCTGGGATTTACTTGTGTGATGTTTTGCGTTGGTGTCTGTAAGGATATCCCAGTCCCAGTTTCTGTTTCTCGTAATCTTTCTCGCTTACTACTTGGCAGGGATGAAGTCTCCATTCAAACAATACAGCACACCTGATTCTAATGCAAAGCTGGTTGACGGCCTAAACAAAGTTTTGTAAAACAGGCTAGAAAGGAACCCTGCAGGAGGGTATCTCTACTGGAACAGGAGGGGGGAACAACATTTGAGCATTAGTCAAAGTGTAGAAGTTGTGTTAGCGAGCTTTGACCCTTAAAAAAACGTATTTGTTACATTTCTGGGCAACCATTTCTTTTCCTATTTTCCTTGATAATAATGCAGTCATCTTTTATCACCCAAGCTTGACGTCATGTACAGTTTCGGGTTAGGATCTAAAGCACTGATCCAGATGACAGAAAGCCTCAGATTTCTTTGATGCAAAACAACGTCCTTGGTTTTTTTCCGCCATCCCTTTTTGAACGACCTTTCGGAGTTGAGTTCAACTGATTCGACAAGGGGGGTGGAGTGCATGATCGATCGCCGTGAGAATTCAGAAACGCAGTCAGAAATCCATCAATTTCACAGCCTCATCTCTCTCTGTGTATGTGTCCCTCCCTCTGCCATGAAAACCTGGCATAACAAGAACAAATGGATGCAATCTAAGCATGTTTCCCATGATTCATTCCCTACACAAGGACACACCGGTGAGTCACAGAAGCTTCTTCGTCTCTGATAAACGAAAAGAAATGTATTCAATAAAGATGACAAGCGATTTAAGATGCAACCTTTTTCTCTCTGTGGATTTCTCTGTAGATCAGACAAAACGTCTTCTAATCCTGCTGTGCACAAGCCCCACCAGTATTGGGACGCTTGTCACTTACACTTCACTTACTGGTGCAAGGCCTGCGTATTGTCTTCCATTCCTAATCAGTCAAGGACTTTGCGTAATGTAGAATCCACGACCCAGTATGTTAACAGTCAATTCAAGGTAGTCTCGTTGAGGGATTACTGGAGAGGCAAAAGTATCTTCTTACAAATAGCTAAGACAATGCTTCAAAGTTTTCAAATCCTCTTCATCTTCACTCAGATGTAGGACACTGCATATTACGCTATTTACCAGATACAATACCCCGCTACACACACACACACACACACACACACTAACACACACACACACACACACACATGCCAGGCAATCTCATGACATCTCATCATCCAAGGGCATGCAGCCAGCCATCTCCTGCCCAGCTCGTCCATGGGAGGAGGGGAGTGCGTGTGAAAGTGCACAGGTTCACGTCAGTCCCACCCCGCCAGCTACGGATGCTAGATGCACTCTGACATCTACAGCTACTCTGGTCTTTTTCTTTCAACACCAGTGTCAGTGTAAAAACTCTTTGCTCTCATCCTCTCTCTCTCTCGCTCTCTCTCTCTCTCTGTCTCTCTCTCCCTCTGTCACCCGCTCTCTCTTTCACCTGCTCTCTCTCTCACTCGCTCTCTCTGTCTCACCCTCTCTCTCTCTCTCTCGCTCTCTCTCTCTCTGAATATGATTTATGTAAAAGCTCCTCTTTGTGTGTTTGCCACCAGTGGAAAGATTGTTCAGTTTTCCTGACTTGTTTTGTTTTCTCTGGCTGGTCGTGTTTTTCAGTGATTTAGAGTGTGTAGCCAAAGAACAATGGACTGTCAAAGACCTTGTAGAAAATGTTACCGACCTCAGACAGCTTGGAGGGTCCAAGTCCAGCAGCCGATTTTAAACTAGGAAAAAAAGTGTAACGAGGACTCAAAACGGTAGTCCTTGTCCAAGTCACTGTAGAGCCAGACAACATTGGATGAATGCAGTTTTGGGGAACCACTTGTCATCGGTTTTTAGAACCCCACGGTCCAGGTTTCTGGATGTGTTGCTGACGTTTTGGAGTAGACTTGGTTCATGTGCTGTGACATTCCACACAGTCTCCTCGACCTCCCAGCAGGACGATCTGTCCAAGTCGCCCCTTGATCCGCTCGTGGGCGACTGGGAACCAGCCGCATGCCTGTGACTCGTTCCCCGTCTTCACCCTTCTTGACAAATGCAGAGCTGGCAGAACTCGGGTCATGTACCGTGTGGGTGGTTGTCAACACGTTCTGGTCCCATGGCCGGGCTGTTTAGAGAGAGGCTCCTGGCTGGAGAGAGGCTCTGGGATGGAGTGAAACACCTGGCTGGAAAGAAACACAGCACTAGAGAGAAACACCCCGCTGGAGAAAAACACCCAGCTGGAGAGAAACACCCCGCTGGGGAGAAACACCCCGCTGGAGAGAAACACCTGGCTGGAGAGAAACACCCGGCTGGAGAGAAACACCCAGCTGGGGAGAAACACCCCGCTGGAGAGAAACACCCAGCTGGAGAGAGGCTCCAGGCTAGAGAGAAACACCCGGCTGGAGAGAAACACCCAGCTGGAGAGAGGCTCCAGGCTGGAGAGAAACACCCCGCTGGGGAGAAACACCCCGCTGGAGAGAAACACCCCGCTGGAGAGAGGCTCCAGGCTTGAGAGAAGCACCCAGCTGGAGAGAAACACCCAGCTGGAGAAAACACCCAGCTGGAGAGAAACACCCCGCTGGGGAGAAACACCCCGCTGGAGAGAAGCACCCAGCTGGAAAGAAACACCCCGCTGGGGAGAAACACCCCGCTGGAGAGAAACACCCAGCTGGAGAGAAACACCCCACTGGGGAGAAACACCTCGCTGGGGAGAGACTGCTGGCCGTGGAGACGCTCCAGGCTTCAGGGGTGTTCCGGGCTGGGGAGACGCTTGAGACGCTCCGAGCTGGAAGAGGGGCTCACGGCTGGAGAGATGCTTCTGGGTGAGAGGCCCTGAGAAGCCGGTGTCTGTCTCGGATATCATGAAGAATCTGCGTCTCAGCCGTCTGACTTCAAGTGGTTGTCACGGTTTCCCGTCTGACCATGGCAACTGTAGAAATGCGGTCACAAATTGTTTCAAATATTCAGAACACTGACAGATACAGTAGATACTACTGATGCTTCAACAGATTTTTATTTTTTAAGACTTCATTGTTTCGGAATTTTTTCACTCTTCTCTGAAATGATTTATGTTGTGGAATCCCAGGTGTAGTCCTGTTATCTTCAAGAGTGTCAGTGGTCTCAGTATTTTGTTTAAAGGGATTCAAAAGAATCCTCCAAGCCCTGTCCTTAAACCAGTCCCATCCAACAGAGACTCATGTCGATAACAGTAAATGTAAGAAAATGACTCTTAAATAAAATCTGGGATTCTCTATACACTCTTGTCAGACGCACGGATGTTGCTGAGTGTTGGTGCAATCTGGGAGCTCTACGTGATTCGACTCTGCGTCAAAATCTCTCTGTGCTGCTTGCTGGACTAGGGAAGTATATAATGCTGTCTTATCCTAGGATGTAGATATTACCATTCACTTAAGATGGATGTCTCTAACAACATTTCGTACGTTTTCTTCTTTCGTCGAAGGATTTCCTATAGTACAACATCATTTGTAAGCCTGTGACATGTTCTGGGTACATTCTTTCACGTATAATTTCCTGCAACCTGATATTAGATCATGTTGGCAAGAGAGTTTTATGATGTGTTGGTCAGCCTCGGTCGCTCAGCCAAGTGTAACAGTGGCTCTCCATCTTCCTGTGAATATTCCACCTCCCCTCCTCTCCCCTCGCCTCCCCACACCTTTTAGTGTCTTGATAAACTTCAAATGTCACTGATTTCTATCACATCTACCCCCTTAAGCTTCCCATATGGGTAGCCCTGGGGGAACCAGTTGCCCTATGCTTTAAGAACCTTGGCAAACACAAAACACACCCAGGGGGGTCGTGCGCACCACTTACGATCTATATCACAATTAGACATCAAAGGTCTCGCGCAATGGAAAAATGTCAGTTGGGTTCACAATAGTTGCCCTTTCTTGTCGCATTCAGGAGGATGAGGATTTGGAAGCAGAAGGATGAGTTCTGAACCAGAGGGATTATTTTCTGGTGGTCTGAATACACCGGTTGCAGAGAGAAGCTGTGTGATGTCAGTTGTGTTCTAGTCAGATGGCACAGAGACCACACCTTGAAATGTTGACATCAACATCTTTCGATATGAAAATAAATGGTATCTTACCTACGTCACGTGTGTTATGTGCCTTGTGAAGGTTATTTTAACAAAGGTTCACATCACAACACCAACATCAGAGACCACACATCTCTCTCTGGAAACGAGTAGACGGTGAAGAAAAACCTCACTCAAACAGATCTCTTCAGTTTAGTCAAGATCTCTTGTGATGGTTAATGGTCACAAACTATATGAGGTATCTACTTGATGTTTAAAACAGTATTATTTGCCTCACACCCACATTACCTGCTAAAAACACACTTATCTGGCTGAGTCATTTTGCAGGTATTTGGAGTGTCCACGCATAATTGTAAAAAAAAAGAAGAAATGCATGAATGCATCAAACGATGTATGCCCTCTCTAAATACACAGATAGAGTTTTGTGAAAACCCTTGCAAGCGTTCTCCTTGTGAATCATTACAGTGTTATGTGCCGTAAAACCCCCAGATACTTTGGGCAATTAACTGTTTTACTGGAAAGAAAAAAAAAACACAATAAGAGATGGATATTTTCCCAGATAAATGTTTTTACATGAGCAAGTGTATCGTAACAAACCAGGTAAAAAAGGCCACATGAGTGTGCTAACTGTTAGGAGTATGTTGCTCTGCAGTTAGGATCTGAGGTTGGCTGCAGTCAAGATCGGCTGCAGTCAAGATCGGCTGCAGTCTAAATCAGCTGCAGTCAAGGTCCAAGGTGGCTAGACAGACTGGATGAGTTTCAGCTGGAGACGAGGAACACAATCTGTGTTCAAGGCCTCCATCACCTTTGAAGTAGCACATCGTTTTCACTATAAGAACAAGGAAGGTGTGTGACATACATGTACATAAAAAGAGTTAAAAACATAATATCGTTTTTTTACATTCACACTATCTTTTTTTTGTTTCTTTTCTCCATCACCCAAGAATGAAACATCTGTATGTCTCCTGACACGCTGACCACACCCTCTTTCTCTTCAATAAAATGCCTCTCTAACACAGCTAGTTTTTGGGTTACAATTTAATCCGCTTGTAAGCATGTGAACAACTGTGAAAGCAGCATGAAGGGCAGGGAGTACTCATGTGAATCTCTGGCAAACATAGAGAGACCTTGTTTGAGGACTGGAAAATAAAGTGGCACCACACTAGGTGGAAAATTATACCTGCCTTCTGGTTCCAACTGTAAACAGTAATACTGGCTGCCATGCTCCTCAGAGATGAAAAGGGTTAGTCTTATTTCCATATTATTTAGCGAGATATCTTTTTTTATCTCTCTGGAAGAGGTTGTAGGAAGCTTGCCAGTGTGCACCACCGCATAAGCAGGCTTTTATTATATTATCTGCCATACCCCGGTTATCTCTATAATGACTTTGCAAAAGAAATCCGCTACCCAAGTTCTGACCCAAGGATGCAGATCTCTGAAGAGAGCCGTTAAGATCACGCTGGGTTTGCCCCCTCCCTCCTCCACAAGTGTGGTGTCTGTTTCACAAGGTAACAATTAAATTGCAGCTGTCAGCACAGGAGATATTAAACTCTCTCCCTTCCCTCGAACAGTGACCTTGCTGGGGAAACGACGGCCGTCGGACGCTGCGTCATGCTGGGTGAGGGGTTTGTGCTGTCAGTCTGGAGGGCTGTCCATCTGGGAAGGAGATTTATGATGGTGTAGAGGCACACTTGGGACAGTCACCAGGGAACACAGACACAGCAACAGGACCAGACAGCTACAGACACAAGGGCACATGCACAGACACAAAACAGATGGCTACAGTTACCGTCACACACACACACACACACACACACAGATGTGCACGCACAGCTACACACAGACACATCAGCTACATCTTCCTTATCTTCCTCAGGGCCTGTGGGCGAACACAAGCACGGTCTCATGGCTGATTACTGCAATACCGGAACATTCTCTAGAGGACAACAAACAAACACACTCACACGTAGTATAATGAAGTGCGCCACCAGCAATCGTGTGGAATAGTTTGGATCTCTTTTGGGGTGTCTAGTGACTGAGGTTTAAGATGGAAAGATTTGGAAGATTAAAGCTGAACTGTTGAAAAGAACCGTCTAGACGGTGACCCTGTGGTAGACAGCCCCACCCTGGGGTGATGCCAAACATGACTCACCACCGCAAACCACTCCGAAGTACGTATCTTCACGTGAAAATCGAGAGACTAAGCGATGTAGTTTTAAGAAATCATGCCGTTCAGAGTGTCACAACATTGTTTCCGTCCACAGCATCTGTCCTGAGACGGCTTCCTGCTATTCTCGTCAACATCCTCGCTCATTGTACCATGTTTGGCTTTTACTTTGTGAAAGGGACAGAACAGGACGATGTCCCCTTATTTTCTTTTCCCAGTCAAATAGGCCCTTTCCATAAATATTTCACCACCACTACTCACCCTTTCAAAGGGAGTCAGCTTGCTTGAGTCCACTCTATCCAGCTGTAAGGCTGCAGCATGGCTGTGTTTACTGGTGAATGACAGCCCTGTTGCTAGGATGGCACCTCAGAATCACATGCATTATTAAAGAATGTGAGCTCCAGCTCTGTTTGCGTCCGCCCGGTTGCAGCGATGAGGTGCCCAGAGACCCGCGCCATCATGCATGATAGTGAACACTCGCGCGCTGTTCTCAGCTTCCGGATGCTTCCTGCTGTAGGATGATCCTGCTGTGTGCAGCTGGTTACACAGGGAAACACAACAGCACATGAGCTGTTTTGCTGCTTCCTGAAGGTGTTTCTGATGGCGTTTCCGATAATGTTTCTTACAGTGTTTTCAACTGTGTTTTTGATAGGGTTTCTAAAATGCCAAAAAGGTTGCCCATCTATTCCATTCACCTAGCGACCTGGTTTCGAATCCAGCCTTGGCACCTTGATGCATGTCTTTCCCCATCTCTCTCTATCTCTCTCTTTCCACCCCTGCTTTTCCTGTCACACTCCACTTAAAAAATATCCAATACAGCATGATGAAAAAATACGGGAAAAAAAAAAAATGACGGAGAAACGCAGTGTCTGTCTGGGTTCTGAGGCGTGAAGCACAGTTCCTCTAAACTGTGCTTCACGCTGGTTTTTAGTGTCTGGAGTTGCGTCAGCGTTCGTGAAGCACAAGTATGAAGCGTAGCGAGGTCGTCTGGGAGCGCCGATCTTGTTCTGCAACTGCTCACAGAGTTACAGCAACGCCTGCATTTCCTTTGGGATTAATAAAGCTGAACTGAATTGCGTTGAATTGGATTTTCCGTTTTAGCGTTTCACGTTACAGTGCACGACAGATGGGAATAAGGCAGAAAAAGGCTGTTAGAATGTTTCTATTGTACAGTAGAACCAAACCATGAAGACACACAGATCTTGTCAACACCTGATCATGGTTTGTATGTCCCTGAAATGGTCTGTGTAACACATTTCATCATTTCCATCTGAAAGATTGCTTCATTTACTATTTCATGAACGTAGTTATGAATGATACATCCATAAAAGGGAAACTGTTTCCTAAAGGTGGGATGAACAATGTCATGAAAAACCTTTTTGGGGGGAGTAAACTGTTACCAACCATGCCTGTTACTCATGTTTTGTCGTGTATGTGTGTGCTGCCAGAGTTTGTCCATGTGATGAGGGCTGTTTACATCCTAACGGATCATCGGCCCACCTGGGCTCAGAGGGGTGGGCAACACAAACAGCATGGAAGACAGGGGCACTCAAAGGTACTCCTGGCATTATGATGACACCATGCAGCACTAGAGTGCCCACGCCTGTGTTTTTGCTCATAGCAGGATGAACAGTCACTGCATTTTCTCTCCTGCGTCCGCCTCTCTCTCTTTCTATCACTCACTCACTCACTTAGACTTTTTTCTCTTCCGCTCCCTTTCTCTCTCACTTACTCTCTCCGTTCTCACTATTTATTCCTCTGCCTCTCGCTTCATCCCTCTCCCACTCTCTCTTTGCCTCATTCTACTCTCTCTTTGCCTCATTCTATCACCTCTCTCTCTTACCTCTCCCCCTCTCTCTTTGCCTCGTTCTCTCACCTATCCCCCTCTCTCTGTCCCTCTCCCTCTCTTTTGTTGTTGCCCTGCCTTCATCCCTGTCTCTCTACCTCCTCTCCTCTCACCCACTCTGCCCTCTCTCCTGTCCCTCTCACCTGGTCCTTCCCTGCCTCTCCCTCCATCAGGCCTGCCACTCTGCTCACTCCTCCTCTGGGTGGAGGCTTTGAACCTGGGTGAATGTGTGGGTGACTGAACTCTGAGAGCAGAGGTCTGTGCCAGCCACAGGTGAATCACTCTCCTGCGCTTTTACTTGCTCAAACTCAAAGTCTCGGGAAGTCATCCATTTGTGTCTGATCAGGGGCAAGCAGCCATCACAGTGCAAGTCCAGCCAAACACTCCTGAATTATAAAACACAGGTGAGGCATAAAAGCCAGAAACAAAATATGTACATAGTACAAACACAGACAGCCCGTCCCCCCAGCTGTCGCAAAAGTGTGCTTTTGTACATTTGCGAGACGTGTACACACACACACACACACACACACACACATGTCCATGAATGTTGTTAGAACAAGCAGCACTTTGATTTGAACAGGCTACTTCAGCCAGGCTTTGTTCTTGGTCCCTGTCAAGTCAGAACATCCTCGGGAGTCTAATGCTAAATTACTATGACGAAGTCAGTGATTATTCCATCTGTTCTGAATGTACCATAATAATATGTCCTAAGGAAGGAATAGAAAATAACAAAAGGATTTTTAAAAAGGGGAAGGTGTTCAGTCTAACAGACTTTTTGAGTATCTTTGATTTAAGGACGTTTTGCACTTGGGACTAACAGCTAAATCAACTAATAAGATTTAAAATTAATCAATGCAGAACAAGTCACCGCACTCCTAAACGTCCCTTTTGCTAAGCCTATGTAAGCTTTCAAACACTTTTGTAAGAGTGTCATTTTTCCATCTCAAGGCCTCGCAGAGTATCTCTTTAGGGTTGCCTAGCTACCAGGCTACTGGCTGGCAGAACGTTCCTCTTGTTCTCCTTGTGTGTTGATTAACCTGCATTACATATGTGGTTCCTCATGGCCAACAGGTTTGCGCTTGGCTATTATGTCACGAACACTTAGACAGCTTCCACGCAAACGTGTGCGATGCATCATGTCCAAACAAAGAATTGAGAAGAGGGAATATTTATTTACGAGGGTTTTCAAGACATCAAACAAGAAGGTATAAATTACGATTATTGGCTGTTACACTGGTTTTTAAATGAATGTCATTTTGAACTTGGCAAATGTATCCTGGGTCTTTAAAGTAATTATATATATGTATATGTATATGTATATATGTGCGTATGTATATATATGTGTGTGTGTATATATATATATATAATGTGTTAAAGCAACTTAACACAAAACATTTCATGAATAGCAAACTATTATTTTAATATTCAGCCGGAATTAATTGCAGCACTTTGAGGTATTTTCTGGCAAACATCCAGATGTTATACTTCACAAGAGGCAGAAGTTTGTTACCTGTGAGTCTGTGCACTGGCTGGAGCTGGGATGTAAAATGTTCAAACAGCCACAAAAATATACAACCCCCTTCAAATTACAACGCACTAAAATCTCATAAAACACACGCCTGGGGTACTTTTAAAGTCCTTTTCACCATACTCCTACTGCCTAATTCAGCCAGAGTGTCTCTACAAAAAGGAGAGACTCAGTCAACAGTGCTGTAAATAATGTTTAATAAAAATACTTTTGCTCAGTGGATGCAGTGCTTAAAACATGCACCAGAATGAAAATGATTCTTAGTGAATGCAACCTCTCAGCTTCTAGTCTTCCAGTGGGCCTGGTTGGTCTTGTTTTACGCCATAATCTTGTTTCAATGGGCACTTTGTCATGGGCAAACATGTTTTGGTAGTGAGGCAATTGAAAAGACTCATGCTGTTTTACAGAGTCCTGAAGCTTTTGATATTATTGTCTCAGAGCTGAGCAATTCCGTCCTCACATTCAGTTAAATGGTTAGATCTTTGTGTAGGTTTATATTTCCTTCCTCCAATTGCACTCAATTGCCCCAAAACAAGCCAATTTAAGAAACAAACAATTCATATTATTAAGGCATTTTTTTCAGAAACAAAACAGCTTTTATTTTGATCTGTTTTTGTATTTTACTACAATAGCAAATAACAGAAATATTGAGCAAAAGTATGGGGTTGTTGTCAACATGACGACAGTAAATTGACATTTAGTGTTCAACATTATGTTGTGGCTATCAGAGCACAGTCTGTCTACAGCCAATTAAGTCTTTGCTGAATAAATCTGCACATCCTGAGGAATCAGTTTTCTATGTTGGAGATGTTGGAAGGTTATTTGCATAGCATGCCTTGGCAGGTGTCACTTAAAAGACTTGCAGTCTCTTCTTGAGACACTTTGTCTGACAGGAATGGTGTATTACAGATTGTCTGAGATGCAGAGCATCAACTACATGGTTAACAAAGTAATGCTAATGCAAAACTGTAAACAAATTCAGCCCAGTGTGTCTTGGAGTGTGACATATATCCTTGTTTTCGCCAACAAACTTTGACAACAGTATGTCAGTATGAGAACACAACAGAACAGAACAGGTCTGAACCCAGGAAGTAAATAGCCTCGCTAAAAAGCAAGAACCCTCTGGGCTTTAATGGTTTGCCAGCATAATGAATAGAATGGAATAGATGTTCTTTTGGAGTGCAGCTGTAGCTGATGTGGCCCCCTACTACTCTGCATCAGAACTCAAAGATATCCAGTCACACGGGTGATTGAGAAGAAATCGCAGACAGAGGATTCATTCTTATTCCCTCGGCGTCTTGCATGACAGTCCCATGCTTGCGGAACTATTCATTAGAACGGAACGTTCAGGTAGGCTTTGGAAGGCACATCAGCGAGAATGCATGGGAATTCCGAAAAGACAATGTGGGTTTATTTTTGTGTTTCACCATACATGCAAGGGAGGATCAACTCTCTTATCCACCTGGATGACTGGGAAGGTTGCCCACACCTCTAACTTTCTCACATTTGTATCCGTATGTACAGTAATCGGAGCAGGTGACAGCTGCTAGTTGATGAACGTGACACGAGGTCACACTGTCAGCTGAGCCAGAACACATCACCACCGAATCATATTCTAAGAGGTGTGACCAGCTGGTGCAGTGATCACAGAAGACATAGTAGAGCAGGAACTGCATGCCGTACCCTGAACACGGAGGGAGATAATGTGAGTTTTCAAGAAAACAACATTCTTTTATGCCATGCTCTCGCTGGTACAGTAGATGTCCAGGAACGCGTTTTGTATTTTGTGGCTGCCAACATTACAGAGTTTATAATTGCTTTTGGCATTGAACCAGGAATGTACTAAATTCACATACCATTAACTATTTACTAGTCATCAGTAAACGATTGTGATATAATGGAAAGGAAATTGAAGTGATTGATCGATCAAACAGATCCTGATGGAGATCGTCATGTGGTAGAGATAATATCATGCAGCCATTATAAACTCATGAATTGGTAATGGACTAGGCACAAGTTTCTCAGCACAAGATTTTCAAGAATGCCAATAAAATCTCAACTTGACCTTGGCAATGTGCAAAGATAATTATCTCCTAGAATCAATGAAGGGCTGCTTGATGGATGTTATCATCAAGAAATTCACACACTAAGATCCCCTGCTTCTTTATAACCTCGTACATCTGAATCTAATTTTGCTCAAATATGAAAATATTCATTAGTTCAAAATGTACTTTCTTATGTGATGTAAATCGGCTTGGCACTACCATTCTTCATGGTAAAGAAGTACTCCTATAAGGGGATGCCCCTTCCTCACAGAGATTGTACAGTTGAGGCCAATCATTTTGATTAGGTCACTAATAAGTGTTTCTGTGTAATGACTAAAGAGACCCTTAGCCAACAGACCAACCCCTGTGTTCCCACTTCTACCCTGGGATTGTAGGAGACTTGAAGTATCAATCAGCGAAGCATCCTACATCCCTGATTTGCATAAGTGACTGAGAATAGCCACGTGTCTGCAAAGCCACAGAAAAATGTACATCAATTTAGAAAAACCTACATTTTAATGTGGGCCTAACGCTGTGAAAACATCTATTTTCTTCTCCATTGTCTTGGTGCCGAAACATTCCTTACGATGAAGGCAAACGCAATCACCCGTTCGATCCAATTACTGTCATAAGTGTGATGTATTAAAGCCAATTCCATGGCGCTTGCCTTATGAAAGTAGATTCCAGGGGTCATTTGCTGCTTAATTGACTTGCCGAGAAACAGGAACTCACATAGCCTTCAGCAGGCTCTCCTGGTTTCTCAGTCTTGCCATGGAGAGACATGGCAGTTCGAAGGCAGGATTACTTCAGGCGAGAGCCTTGGAACAACACAGGAGACATTTCCAGGCTCGGTGGAAATAAACAAGCCATAGAAGCTGCACCGATGGTGAGGTGGAGCCCTCAGGGAGAGTTCTGCTTGGGTCGATGTTCAAGTGGAATGTGCTAAAATGGCGGGAAAGCTCTTCCAGTAACCTGTTAGCCTACCTCGCTGGACTGTGTCGATGATGCGGATACAGCAGGTCAGATGGACCAGAGAATGAAAGAAGGTTAAGCTGGATTGTAACGGTGTCTCTACCTGCCCCAGGTGTACACCCTGTAGCTTCAACCTTCAACAGTCAGCTCAATAGCTACTTTGCTGTTAAGCTTCCCTTGGAAGTGCAATTGTAGGCACTGGGCAGCAAAAGAACGGCTGTGCTTGTCGTGCTGGGAGATTGCAGCTGTGTAATAGCACAGACTGTTACACAGGAAGGAAGGTTGGAAAGAGGAGGTTTGAGATGCAGCTTTTAGAACTCGGCAGGTTATCGCCCAGACAACCATTTTAGTTTGTTTTTTTGTTTGATTTCTACTCTTAACAAAACCTCATATTTTTTTATCTCTCTATTAAGGATTTTTTTTTTTTTTACTAAAGTGACTCTACGAAATTTGTATTCTTTTGTTGATTTTATTCTTCAAAAGGAAGTGAAATGTGTACATTTGGAACTGGATAAAAGAGGCGGAGCCTTGTAATTTCATGAATTCATAATACTTCCTACACCCTTCCTACTGAATCCACAGTATTTCCTACATGCACTATTTCTACATTGTTTTGGATAAGTGTTAGTCCAGTGACAAGAACACACAGTCAAATGCAAAAGAAATTAAATATAATGTACAGCAGTTCTGCTACTCATAGCTCTGCTGGTGAACTCCAGTTTACTGAGTTAAGAGCTTCCTGTTCAGGGGTGAAATGCACGTCTCAACTGAGTTCCCCTGCTGGTCTTATCACCGCGTCATCTGGGCCGCCCCTAACACACATCCTCACGGGGCGACACGGGGAGCTGCTAGACTCCTGGAGACACCGTAACGACTCCGGCTTGATCAGGAGTTTATCATGTGGCCGATCTTTTGGCTGAGGAGAAATCAAATGTGAACTGTGGAGGATTAGCCGCTTGGCGGTTCGACGCCGTGTGGTAGCGGTAGAGTAGATCCTTCAGAGACCCTTTATCTCCTAATCAGATCTCCTCTGGGATAATTCTGGTTATGAACGGATGTGTGCCTCTCCTGATCTCACCCTGGGTGACGGTTTGACAGGGTGAACTTTATGAAAGTGACTGTGTTATAGGCTGCTGTAGAGGCATTGGATCACGTTAATTAGAAAACATGTTGCTAAAGTACTTTGTTACTTGTGATGGGCTTTCCTAACAGCAGTTCTACAAGGTGGGGAGTCTTGATGTTAGAAAGCGCATTCGGCCTCATCTGGATCGTTTCTGTATTCACGGGAAGTCGGACAACACTGAATCTACTGATTTAAAATGTGCAGTGCAGTGAATCAACACATTCCTTTTTGATTATTTGTTTGTTATTGTTTTGTCCGGCCTCAGACATTCATGATTATATATGCGGATATAGTAAATCTTACTGGGGATCTCGTTATTCTCTTCCATCTTCCTGAAACGACGAGTGTTGAATGAGACCAGCAATGCGACCTGACAGGACCTGAAAGTTTAAGCCAAGTGGCAGCTAAGTAGGAGGTTGTCATCTCGCCAAGCGATTAAATAAATACCATCTCCGTTCCTGTCTTGCTACCCCTCCAAATATTAGATGTGCTCTCTTAAAATATAGAGCATGGCCAGTCCTCATGTTAAACACAACAGAGGGAATTCAAAGGAAATGGCTTGAATAATAAGCTCCGGGAACAGGACGAGCGAGAAAAGGATGAGGACAGAACCTAATCAGCAGATCTGGGACACACAACTAGGCCAGGGCTGCCTGGCACCACCGCTGAAACCTGACTAGTCACCCCCTTCTCCTCAAGCTGTGTGGGGAACCGGGAAACAAAAAGATCAGCACTTGACTAGCAACACCCTCTGGATTAATTTGCACACTGCTTACCACATCATCTACACCCCGCCCCCATGCAAACACACACCAGACTGGCTAGGAAGCATTTCCTGCTTAAAAAAAAAAAAAAAAAAAACGACATTCAAAAAACACAACATCGTTTGCTGTGTTTCATTTTCAGTGAACAGCATGTGTGGTCATGTGACATAACTTGTATTGACAAGCCCTATGATAAAACCTATATTAGCACCATCTGAAGCTGTCACATGCAGAATCTCACTTATCATGGACCCTAACCAGTCATTCTCCTCTGATGCCTACGCACATACACCACGCAGGGTACAAACGCCAGATGTCCACCACACAGACTTCCTACAGCATGGGACTGTATTACAGTAGTATCACACCAGACAACTGATGTGGACATAGGACATTGTCTGTCTCAACAAGTAAGTAATGCTTATTGTTGAAATAAGATGAAAAGGTGGGCAGACACCATTTTCCTTACTATGCTATACACACACTCTTCTGCTTGTCCGGTCTCTACATATTTTACTGTCACTTTCCAATAAGAAGAAAGGTCAGACAAAGAAACATGCATTCCTCAGAGAAAGAGCTTTGAATATTAAAGTAAAATATTTTATCACAGTAATTATTTCAAAATACTTTTGAAGACTAGTTTCAAGGCTGGACATTAGTGATCGTCCAATTCCACATCTAAGACCTGCGTCTTAATGCCAGAGGTCTTTAACACCGTTTCCCTTTAAGTATGATTATTAGATCATCCAACAATCATCCAGGCACATCTGCTTTTTATACAAACTATTTCAGATAATTGCCCGGTAATAAAATGTAATTTTACACATAATAATTCATTTTTGCTGTGCTTTGGGCTACACTCTTCTGATAGCTATTATGTGGTTGCCATTAGTTAGCTAGCTAGCATAGCTTTTGTGTAACAGTGAAACCAACTGTAGTTTCGTTTTTCTGGTGGGGTTGCATGCTAGCGAGGTTCTGCAGAGAGCACTTACACCTGTCTAGACTAAAACTGAAGGAAGGTTTTGACAGTAAGGTGAACTATTAAGTTTGTCTTCACTGCTTCCATCTCTTGGCCTGCGACTCAAAATGTAATATATTGTACTTGGGCAACTTTATTCCATGGAGCTACGACACTTGCACGTGCTTAGGAACCATCTTGTCCACATGTGCTCTAGTTAACTTCAGGAAAAACAACATGAAGGAATTAACTTTGCATCAATCCACCCAGTACGGCTACAAGATTCTTAATTTCTATAAGAAATACAGAAGAATCTGCATCGTTCTATTTCAGTAGCCAAAGTCCTTGTTTATTTATACCAACTACTCCTGGACTGTTTGTTTGTAAGACATAAATAATGCTTCGTATTCCTACATATGAGATGAATACAGGTTGATGGAGGAAAGTCATGTACTTTGCATAGTGTACTCAGGTGTGATGAACATCGAAATGGTTTCCTGCAGGTTTACGATGGAGACACGCATGTTTCTGTTAGAGATGCATTTAAAAACCCCTTTGCAGCAGATTGTGTGTTTTATGGGTGGTAAATTGGGTAAGTCGATGTATTATTTAGGATGAGGGTGAATATAGAATCCTGTGTTCATGTTACAGCTTTGCAAATCAAGCCTGTGTCTATCATCAGACCTTTTAGTGGTAAAGGACCTGACTTCACTCATTATAATCATGAAAACATCTCCTATAACCCACTCTGTCTGAAGCGTCTATGAGTTTTGTACACTGTGAATGTAAAGCTATGTGGCAACCGATTCAGGCAAAACAAGAGACTCTGAACAGTTATATTATTAGTAGTAGCAGTACGACTATTATTCTCTCGTATGGAAAGGTAAATGGTTCACGGGGGTGAGAAGAATAGGGCCTTTTTGTTTGTAAAATGCATTATTATTATAAAAGCAGTGGCATGCTAAGATAAGGCTTGATTGAGCAGGCAGGAAATGCTGATAGGAGCAGAGCAAAAAGGCTGCAGCCATCCAGTTCAGCTCTCCCCTTCTGCAAATGAACCATATCCAGCTGCGAGACACAACAAGCCAAACAACCAAAAAGAGGCTAAATAAATGCAAGACAATCCCCGTGTTGTATTTTCACCAGGAGTGAATTAGGCTGCTGCCATTCCTCCGTGTTTTAGGCATGAGCCACACTTTGTGTAATTATTTCCTGAAGTGCAAAACAGAGAGAGAGAGGTTTAGGAGAGAAAGATGGTTACAGTGTGTTGTTTAACACAATACATCACAAGCGTCTAGCACACAACGCTGAAGCTATGCTTATTATGCTCTGAGCATTTATGATGAAGTTGGAATAACGGTCATTAAAATACCACACCCTAAGTTTAGCACGAGGGAAGTGAGATGCTCTACCCATCCCTGTTGGATAAGCACCTCATTATGCAGTCCGCACACGTAAACTCACAGAAGCACCCTGTTGCGGAAACAAACGCTTCATGCGTTGTTTTTCTTTCACCTGCCACCAGTGATGTCATTTCTGGGAATCAGCGGCCACACGGAGGGACCCTTAGTGGATCTCGCCACGCCTCACCGTCCAGCACATTCAAACCCACTGACAATCGAAAGGCTTTCCTACGTCGGGTTCTACCTGCAAGCCTCAGAGTGTGTCCTCTCTCAGATTGACCTGTTTGGGTCCTGCCGCGTGGAGCAGTCAGGGGGAGGGGAGGGGCTGGAGAGCCCAGGTTGGAGGGATTGCTCAGTGATGTGTGGAAACTGACATTTTGCACGGCCGTAGTTAAGACCATTTGCTGGTCCCTCACTGGCATGGCCCCCTGCAGCTAGCTGCAGATAGAGTGATTCAGAGCCCATCGACAGCTTCCTTGTCTCCAACACCACACCTTGATGTACAGTGGTGAAATGTGCCTGTGTTGATAGACCGGACTGCAGAGATGTTGCATTTGAAACAGAAATGACTACTGATATGGCAGGTACAGTATATTCACCTTTTACTGTAGCCTAAGGGAAAGATACAACACTGGATACTATTTTCGGAAAATGTATTAAGCAGTAGCTCTCGACAGGTGGTTGTAAATGGTTATTACATCACAGCTAAGGCACGTTCTTAGATATAACTTTAGTGCTAGAATTGTATGTAATAACCATAAATATATGTCATGGCCCCAAGTGAATATTGCTTTTATGGAAAGGTCACAAAGTATGGCAATTTGAAAGTAATTGACACACTCCAATTTATATTGTTTTTATTATAAAGAATAATGTTCAAAATAATATAGATCTTTCCTCTCTGTCTGCATAGGCCTATAGTGCATGGTGGTTGCTATGCACCATACACACTAGCAATTACTACATTTCTTTAATCATCACAGGCAACTGATTACATTATTTGGCATTTTGTTGTTAATCTGTTGTTCTTATTAACTACCGATGGTCAACGATAACCTTAATTATGTCAATTTTGTAAGATAGCCTAGTTTGTTTGTTGTACTGCAGCCTAACTAGCTCTATGATAATTTGTAGACGAACAGAGAAGTCGTGATCCTGAAGGAGTTTTGAAATCGTAGCCATTGTATTTGTGATCATTATTCCACAATCTCTATGCAATCTCTGTGGTATTTCTACCACAAATGCAAATCAATTTTAATCGAACTGTATAATTTCAGCTACTCATTTTATAAACGGCATTTATACTGACTTGGAATTGCTAGGTATTGTAAACAGTAAAAGGCACACATGGTTTTCTTCTGGCATTTCAGGTGGTGAAATGTTTTCAGCTCAAGTACGATGATCTAAATCAGAATGGAATTCCAGCACATGTACAGGCGCTGAAGTTTAGAGTTGTGTCCGAAGTCTTCAGATGAAAGGTGTCAAAGACCTGTGAAGTTACTGTAATGATTTCACAACAGTGGACATTCTTCACGGTCTGAATGCAAATCTAATGGCGTGGCCACAGGATTGTTTGAATTGGGAAGAGATATCAGAGTAGTGCACGTGAGCAGGAAACATTTTACTACACGCTTCTTGGAGTATGTAACTGCTTATCTATGAAGACAGTGTTGGGACACAATCTGCCTCAGCTAAACAATCTCTAAGGATTCTTTCATGTAGAAAACGGGTTTGTGCTATGTCTTATCGACAATTTTGCTCTTATCAGACTGTTCCAGCTATTTTTCTTTTGATCTAGGTTTGAACAATAGGACGTTGCTTCCCGTGAACCCATTTCCTGTTCACAGTCACCTTGAATAAAGTGTCACATTTCTGTTTGTCTCTAGCAAACACCCTTGAGCAAAAGGTGGGTACATTGTTTTGATTTTGCTGAAGCCTCTAATGTGAATATCATGTCTGTAGAAAACTGAGAGACTAATACAAGCATAGATTGTGTGTTTTGTTACTTTTTGGTGGTCAGCCACATCAACATTGAGGTGGAGACAGGGAGAAACTAATGTTTTGAAGAACATTGAAACATTTTCTTAAAGAAGTTTGAGAAAGATTTCTGAGTTCCCTATGGTTCAACTCCACTTAATATTTAATACATCAACATATGGCATGAAATAACTGACTGAATACATTCCTGGAACAGCGCTATTCATTTGAACAGGGAATCAAGGTCATGTGCCCAAAACTTTCCTCCAAACCCACATCTTCAAATGGAATAGACTATGTACATGGATGCTGTAGACAAGTCAGTATACATAGACGCCTGTCCACTAGTCTGTGTGTCCAGAAAATAGTGTATATCCATGGGACTGCTATCTCTTTCTTTCTCAATGTGAGTACATGTCTTGACAAACAGATAATCTCAGGAAGTGATGTATTTTTTATAATGGTTTTGTCATTTGCGTTGAAACAGATTTAAATTGGAAACATTGTTTTTTCAACTTTTGCAAAAATGTAGTCAGTACTTCAACTTTTGTCTTTTGAGTACACAAATATGCTTCTATTCAAGCGTATGTACTTTTGCTCTCTCTATTTGATGACACTGTGTTTTAACATGGATATTTCCAGTGAAGAAAGACACCTAGTTTACACTGTGTAAACCTTCCCTAGAACTTAACATGAATCAAATAAACCAGAGAGTTATACAAAGAGAGCAACATGTCACTAAGCACAATCAGGTCCAGTGTAGCTGGTAGAGAAGATGACAGAGACCGCTCTCCCTCCAGAGAATGTTCTGAACTTCCGCCACAAGCAAAAGACAGGCTTACACAGGCATGCCAGTGTGCATCGCCATCAAACGCAAACATGATAGCCTGAGAGTGCAGTGGTACCGATTAGGATGACACGTCATATCACCTGACAAGGCACACAACTGTAAAGATCCTAAAGGATGTGATGTAAAACACAGTCACCTGCATCGTGAAGCTGGCAGAGAGATGCTTGTTCTACAGAAACACTCTGGGGACTTCCTGCCTCAGGGGTCTTTGGGGAAGGGTTGGAAGGGAAATCGACGCTCTGCTTCCTAGTTTGCAGAATATGCATACAAATGTGTTAATGTACATTACATTCTTAATACTTAATATATGAAATGTACATTAATAAAATCCTATATAAATAAATGTTATGCTAGGTATAGATTTTTGGTGTAATTCACTTTTTCTTTCAAAGCCTCAGAAACATATTAAAAGTGATTAATAGGTGACACTTGCTTGGAGTACGAGCATCGTGTTTAGATGCCTTCTTCCATGTTAAGAAGACTTGTAGTTTTACAAAAGTGTCATTTTCATTATAAACAATACTTGGACTCAAAGTCGGTAAGATTCCTAAGTTTGCCGTATTTTATTTGCTTTTGTCAAAGAAGAGAAATAAATAAAACAATATATGAATATATAAGTAGGCATACATCTGTTTATTGTCTCAAACGGTTCTTTATATTGACAAAATAAACTTGATTAATTCTATTACAGTGAAAAGATTTGCATTCATAAACCATATTCATGGTTGAAATCTAAGAAAGAGATATAATCCTGAGGTGTGAAAGCTGTACATGTAAACGTGTGGCCAGCAACAAGATTTGTGTTAAAACCCCAGCCTTACATAACGCTGGAATAAACATTTTCGCATCGAGTCATAATGCTGCTGTCTTTAGAAATAAAGTAACGTCATAGAAGATATAAAAGTGTAATTTCTTCTCACATCAGTTAAAAAACTTACACAACAAGCTCAGGCTTGTGTTCTGACTTGTTATACGTGTTTTAACTTAGGACATTGTGTGCTACACTCTCCCTGCACTTGACAGGGTGGCTAAATCCCTTCGCATCTACTCTACACTGAGCACACTCATCTAGGCACTCAGAGACAGACCAAGATGGAAGGAGGTAAATTCAGTGCACTGTTAGAGTTTTGCCCTGCCATATGGTATTGTCTGGATATGGTTTGTTCTGCAATATATGCCATCGTTTCTATAATCTGTATAGCGCAGATTTCAATTTTGATCTTTATAACCTTGTGTAGTCCAGGAGGGTTTCAACAAGGCAGACATTAGAGCTGCTGATTTGAAAGAGAGAGCAGCGATATGTTTGAGTGCAGTGAACTCCACGAAGGCAGCAGTTTCTGATCTAGTAGGAGGTAATTTTAATTGCCCCTCGATCTCTTGCGGGTCTTTTAAAACAGAAGCATTATTAGAATCATAATCATTTTTTAATGATAACGCAACTGTCAGAGGGCACTGTAGGGGAGGCAGCCTCTTGTGTTTGTGGACATGCCCATCGACTTCAAGTGAATTAATGAGACACTGTGAGGGAGCTTAGCAAACCTGACTGCCAACATCAGTGCCTTTCACTGCTTCCCTCTGGTCGGGCCAGTTCACCTTTCCGTTACATGTGCAAACTAAATGATATCAGGGATGTTGTCGGTTTTTCGTAGTTTACAAATTAGCATGATGTTGGAATATCTGTGAACTGCGTGGCATGCTTATCGTGATTTTAGTCAACTTTATCCATGATTTAAAAGTATGTTTGTAGTTCTTTTGTTTGCTCTTATAATCTTGTATCCTGGAACAATCTCTTTGGGAATTATTAGTTTTCTGGTTCAGAGCAATTTTCATAAAAAGCTCTGATCCGTGACTACTAATGTGAAAGATAACAATACGAAAAAGAAATTATGAGTAGAGATTAAAATAGATGAGAAATACCTACAAATGGAAGTCTGAAAAGTCCACAGACGTACAACTAGTTGTTTGAAATATTTTTCTCACATACCTGCCATTTGTTCCTCACGTATCTGTTATTTACATTAGACGATTATTAAGGGCCTGCTACTTGGTTTAAGTCCTGGACCTGTCCAGAACTATCTAACACCACAGTAAACAAAGCATTAATGTGGATTTTAGTCAGTCATAGCCTGTCTGCATATAGCCCGTAGAGCCCATGCCATTCCTTCGAACATTTAATATTCTCTCGCTGTCTTCCTGTCTTAACAAGGTTCCTTTTCTCCTGTCCAACTGCTCTCATTCATATTCAGCGTATATGTTGCTTCCAGTTTGCATTCATTACACATAGAATATAAAGAGTATTAAAATACTGCAATATTTTATGAGACAGGATTTTGTGCATACCATAAATGTATTTTTGTGTGAGAAACAAAAGTGTGGATAAGGGTATGGGCTGAATATAATGTTATGCCTTAGACAGAATACAGGTTAAATTGCAGATTGAAACTAAACTGTCTAGACTTCTGCAGAGTGCATGTGTTTATCTTGTGGACTGTGAAATACATGACTGTAACGAATACAGCATGCAGTGTTTTGTTTTGTATAATGTTGGATATGAATGAATTTCAGACCATGTTGGGTAATCTTGAGCCAGACATATCTTGCAGGTGTGACCTGTCTGTGTTTTCTTTCACAAATGCGCCTCAAAACTCTGCAAAGCACAAAATGGATTCAGAGCTTTTAAAGTGCTTTAACTTTTGTTCCTATTTTGGCTCCGGCTGCAATGAATGCAGTAGGAACATACTCTTAAAGGAGTGCCGCATAGATTGAGCGGACATTGTTCCAGCTTTCTAGTTTGCCAAGGTGACCTTTAAAGCAGGTAGATACAGGATGACAAACAACAAATGAAGATGCGCCCCACAAAGGTCATAAGTGTCGTCCAAAAGGACATCAGGGAAAGGATCTGACTGTGCCATCGACTGAGAGCCTGGGGACGGTCGTGTCTGAAACACAACGACACTTTCCTTTGGCTAGTACTCTGACAGCCAACTGTGACACACACTAAGGTTGAGCTGCAAAAATGTCAGATCAAAACCAAAGTGGGGAAAAAAACTGGAGTTTTGAGCTTCTTTATGCTCCAGATGAGTACATTTGGCCACCACTGCTGCCAGGAAATTATCACTTGATAATACTTCTTAATTTAAGTCAACAACACAAGTTCCCAGAGAAGCTATTTATTATAGGAAAGAAATTCAATCAGATTAAACAGTCAGATGCACAGTTGTTGCAGTGTGGAGACTGAATGTAATCTTCATACTCCTACAGATGGACAAAAGCACACCAAGTAATTTATGTAAAGGAATATGTTCAATGGGGATTCATTTCACAGTTGGCCTCAGTTGGATGTTCTGGACTAACTGTATTGAAACCTGAAAGGAGGAAAAAATCCAGTTCAAGCATTTGTTATAAGAATGAATCTGCACATGTTGTCACTTTCATACTCTACTGCATGGAGTTTGATTTAAAGCAACCCCCAAAAAAAAGCAGTTGTAGAAGGCACGAGCATTTTACAGTAGACGAAATGAAAACGTTATCTGAAGAGATGAGAGGACCTAGCCTGTAGCGTATTTCCTGCAAAGAGCCATCTTGTTCATTTGCTGAGGCAGCTTACCGTGAGCGACAGCAGAGTGAGTTCTTGAGGAAGACGTAGAACAAAGGTGTCCTCAGCCTATCATCCCCTGGACAGACTGAGAGGTTAGGTCTTGTTAGATCTGTATTGCTTGGTCCTCGGGCAAGGTGTTTCCTTCTTCATCTTTGGGAATCTGTGTGTTGGGCTTTGGTTGTCACTGACCTTCTGAGGAGATGGTCAGATTGGACAAGACATCGGTTTGAAACTGAGCTGGAAGCGGTGTGTTCTTCACATGGTGTTGACTGTACTTTGTATGACTTTTCTGAAGAAAGTCAATTGATTTGACTAAACATGTCTAAAGTAGTTCTGTTTGTATGTTAATATATATATCAGATGCACCGGTTTTTTTAAAATACATGTTTGCATTTTGTTTTAAAGAAACTGCAAACCTGCCACCTCCACTTTGATTACAAGGATTAGAACAAAAAAGATCTGTCTACATCTGCATACAGACCTAAACCCATGTGTACGGGTTAGTCTTACATTAGGGGAAGGGTTAGATTAGGGGAGGTTAGATTAGGGGAGGTTTAGATTAGGGGAGGTTTAGATTAGGGGAGGTTTAGATTAGGGGAGGTTTAGATTAGGGGAGGTTTAGATTAGGGGAGGGTTAGATTAGGGGAGGGTTAAATCAGGGAAGGTTAGATTAGGGGAGGGTTAGATCAGGGGAAAGTTAGATCAGGGGAGAGTTAGTATGGGTACAAGTGATAAAACACCTATCTGAACACCCATATACAGAGTTTCAGTTATAAACACAACAACACACACACCCAGGCATATCTGAGGTCAGATGTAACTGTCATTACACTCTTGAGTTAATTGAGGATGTGACATTGTGACAAGGTGAATAGTGAACAAGTTGACGGTGTTCTGCCATCAAAACAAGATGGCGGTTCACTGTATCTTCACTTCGCTCGCAGGTCAGAAAGAACTCTTCTCCGTCATTAATTAAAGATTACATAAACTGTGATTAAGTGCAGAAAGCGATGGAGTCATACTAAAGTTTGTACTATGAAGGTCTTCCAGACGTTTGACTCACTGTCAGTTGTTCTGTGTTTTAATTAGTTTACACTTAATGGAACATGGAGGGTTTTTTAGGTTCTGTCAGCTTTGAATGAGTCTGACTTGAAGAAGAGTAATAGTGATAAAAACGCCCCATGGCAGTTCAACCACAAACGGTCCTCTGTTTGTTTCTATCATGCACATATGCACGCAATCCTACATCGTTTCGAGGAAAGATGTTTTACAAAACATATATATAAAAATGATAATTTTATCTTTTTTAAACCATAAAAAAGGATGTAAGATGTAGACATTGAATGACATGACAGTGTACTGTTATTGTTGTTATTATTTGGATTAGGCTTTCATTTGCAAGTAGCTAGTGTTTTCATACATTAGTAAACCCACTCCATTTATTAACTGCGCTAAAACCCATCCCTTCCCACCTTGCAAGCTAATTCTTAATGAATTCACACGTTTGACTATTGACATGTTTTCGAATGCACTCACAACTTACAGTAGCATTCAAGTCTTTCATCTGTTAAATTGCATTTGGCATGTGGGGAAACTGTGAGAGCTTGTTTGAGAATGTAGGGTACGATGATCCGCCATCATCAGTCACTATTCATTTTCAACATAATAATTGACTGCAAAAGGCAGTCAATCCAGGGAGATGTCAGTGTTACATGAAGACGTTGCCAACTCCCACCTTCAAATCTCTGCCAAAACTCATGGAGTACAACGAGAAAGATGAACACAGGAATGGTTTTATTATAAAGTACCACAACTGGCTACTGTATCATCATTGATTTCTTCTCCATTTGAATCAGAACCGTTTTTAAAGCTGCTTAATCTGTCAGAAAGTAAGATACTTATGGAAACATTTCAACAACCTGGCCTGTACATTCTCTGTCGTCATGCTTATTCCATGCAGAACAGGAGACCGGCTCTGACGACGCTGAACCTTGACAAAGGTATCGCGTTTCTATAGAGTCTTATAGGGGATTGACAATTTCATGGCTTCAAATTTATCTGTCTTATTCCAGCTTGACAGATATTTAGGGGGGGGGGGGGAGAAGCATTGCAGCAGTTTGCCAGCGAGATGAAGTACAGTGAGGAGTGAAGCAGTGGATACCCAGACTTCTCTGGAGTCTACACTAGCTTGGCCTACTTTTGTAGGAACTGTGTTAGGAGACCCACCAGGTCTGCTCTCTAGCATCCGACTGACCTCTTTCAGACTGTCAGTCCAACGAGACCTCATTAAAATGTGCGGTGTGGAGAGAGGGCGCGTACAAAGTCGCAACCTCACCCGGCTGTTATCGGGAACATCAAACGGTGAAACCACGCGCTTCCCTCGCGCTCCTGTTTCATGTTGCCATGGATGCGTCAGCTGTCATTTTCCATCAGGAGGAAGGCCAAGGTATGTTCTGCCAGCTTCCTGTAATGGCCACTCTGATCAGGCCATCTTCTTCCTGTGGCCACGCGTTAGCGCTCCACCTCTCCCCCTTCTGTCACACGACCCTCAAACTTCTCCCAGCTGCATCGCTTCTCATCGGGTCGGCTTACGTCAGTCTGCTGCCTTGTTTTGTTTGTTTGTTTGTTTGTTTTGTCCAAGTAAACATCCTTGGAGCAGCTTTGATGTGAGGGTTGTGATTTGAAGAGGGAGGCCTGCTTGGCTAATCTCCCCTGGCCCCCTTCTCCGCTCTGTTACTGGGGCCATGGTTCCATCAACCAGCAGGAAACACAATAGTAATTAAGGATGTTCGTGAAAGGGAATTCAACCCTCATTATGACACCAGCCACCATAAAGCCTCTGGGTTGCAGCTCTCGGGCCATGCGGTGTCATAAAGGACAATATGGTCGCCCAAAGTTCCGCTGTGGCGCAGCCAAAATTAATCTCCAGCCAGTTATAATCTGCCTAGTTGTGATGTGCTGCGTGTTAAGAAGGGACCCTGTATTAGATGCACAGTACACTTTGATGCAAGCACCAACGGTACAGAGCAGAGTCAGACATGTGCACCAAGGTCTTGAAGAAGAGGATTGGGTATTCCCACATGTGCCTGAATAGAAATGGTACAAACAGGAAATACAAATGTAGAGAGTACTAGGGAGCTCCTGTGTGGGGGGATGGCTTGGTGTTCCAGGCTTCCACAGATTGGCCTTACTCAGAAGGCTCTAGGCTGAAGAGGATTATTTTATGTAAATGCTTTATTTATCACGCATTGTTTATAAGGATGTGCGCTTGCATAGGATTAGTTACGTGGACATTCTATAGAACCGTGTAGCATGCAGGGAGACAGTCACAAGGACCAAGACTAAGGATTTCAACATGTTTGTTCGAAATCGCCCAGACACGTGAAACTTGAACCGGCAGGTTGAACTGACACAAACTTGGCATTATTATCAAGAGGAAGGGGGAAAAACCCCACAAGATTTAAGTGCACCTCTCAGCCTTCAGTCACTGAACAGCAGCCAAGCTTGAGAACAGGCAGAATGTGCAGCACAAATATATTTATGATGCTTTGCTTGTCAGTGAAAGATGTGCATGTGTTTTTTTTCTCCACAGGTCGCATGTAACCACTTCAGGTTAAAAGTTACATTCACACCATGACTACAGAGAGGAGTTGGCCTATGTAGACTACCTTTCATTAACTAAGTCATAAATCAATCTATTAGCTGTTCACTTTTTATATTAGGTACATCTGCTATAATTACTTTTAATTTGATATAATATTTAATTTTCCTCTGTGGCTGTGACTGGTCACATAAGGCAGGCGTCAGAATATTAATCAAACAAGTGAGACACATGCTAATTGGATTTCATAGTGGATCATGGTGATATGAACGTGCATATGTGTACAGCATGCGGGGGTTGCACATCTAATGCACTGTAGTTTATAGATCCTTAGATCCGTATTCCTTATCAATGAATACATGATTATACTTAAATGAGTCTTTGCAGGTGAAACCTGACAAGGAACCCAATGAGGATTTCCTGACAACCAGCCAAGGATTTCCTACAAGATACAAACGTACCCTACCAGTTCTCTGCACCCCCCCCCCCCAACTTCCCTGGGGGGGTGCAGAGAATCTCCCTGTCCAATCACAGTGCCACATTTTCCAGTACCAGATGGATCCCACCCACTCTGTGGAACCGCTGTGATGGGTTACACAACGTCCGCTAGACAGGTTTGATTCCGAGTCTAAACCGTCACTCTAACCAACACTGACACCGTCTCCTCTTTCTGCTCGAGTAAAACACCCCAAGAAAACATTTTGAAGACACAAATACACTCGTTCTTCCTCACAGGAGAACAGTATATTGTCTGTTTCTCTGTCTTTCAGCCAACCCTCCTTCCATACACACACACACACACACACACACTCAAACACAAATCAATATTCAGGTTCAATTTGTCAACAAGCTTGACAAGACTTTGTACAGAATTGAAAAGACATGTACTGTCAAATATGAATAAAACCGTATCACAGTGATAAAATAGATATTTTGTAGAACGTTTTAAGGTAAACAAGAGTGGAGAACGCGTTGAAAGTAAGTAAAACTGAAAATCCCTCAGACTGGGATAGAGAGTGTAGGCTGAGTCCTTGTTACTTGAGCCTTTACCAAAACTCAACCAAGTTGGCTTGGAATATACAACAAATCCATCTCTTTCACCCCAAACTGAAACCCACACAGAAAGGCTCGCATCTCCCTCATAATTCAAACCAACACTGTAATTGCCTCTCGAAAGATAAGTGAAAGACTTTTCCTGCCCGTTTCACTGAAACAGAGAGAGGTGGGTTTGCGATGATTGATAGGCAACGTTGGGAATTCAAATCCATTAATAAGAGCAGGTATGCATGGATTCCGAAAGCAAGACAGCCGGCACTTTGTATTCAGCGCCATATTCAACCCTCATGCAGTTGTATTACTTTCAGTTACAGCTCATGAATAACATCAAACAGACCATGAAGT
Source organism: Plecoglossus altivelis (assembly GCA_036571765.1). NCBI lineage: Eukaryota > Metazoa > Chordata > Actinopteri > Osmeriformes > Plecoglossidae > Plecoglossus > Plecoglossus altivelis. Next base: position 1,496,432 of record BROE01000006.1, read on the forward strand.
GCATAGAAATAGAAAATGTGATAACTGTGAGGGTGTACCCGGTCTGTGTTTGAAGTGCCTTTGAGCCATGGATCTTGAAATGTGGACAGACGGGGACTCACTGCTGCAGAGCCGTATGCAGTGGTTGATGTGATTATGATGATGCTGGACATAAACCAGAAACACACATCTTGATCAGCTAGGGCAGCTCAATCCACTGACAGTTGGGCTTAAAAAAAAAAATGGTTGCAAAAGTCGAATATCATGTTTCATTTCATTTTTCATCAAATCAATACCATGCCTTGTTTGGTGTAACGGTTTCAAGCGGAAAAAATGGTTAGAATGCAGAGCAGTGGTTCAAAAAGACCAACTCTGCATTTCAGTGGAAGAATCACAGCAGCCGTCTGAATGCAGACCACATTGCCTTCTCATCAGATTCTTTTGAGGTAAAATCCATTACATATTCAAGAATAATAAGCCACTTTGCCATGGATTCACTAAACATTTCCTCTCTGAGTAAGATTGCGGGAGCTAACTCCAAACAAAATACATTAATTACGATTGAGATAACGCATTCATCCAGCCTGTCTTCGATACACATTGTTATTAAATTAAACGTTGTTTTGAGCGATTATGAATCAAATACAGTAAAGGGGCATGGAATGAGGAACTGGATGGTGTTGATAACAAGGGGTGCTCTGCATAAATTGATTTATTCAGAATTCTTCCCCAAGTGCTGCAGAGCAAATATGCTCGTTATAGCGCTCCCAGTGGCGGCCTGGCATTACAGCGCCCAGAGGACTGTGTTGTGTGGAGGGCATCTGAAACTATTCTGCTGTCTAGCCAATTAAAAAAGGCTCTCCTCGTCACCGTGGCAACGTAGGGAAGCGAGAACGAAACCTCTCATCCCCAGGCCATGCTGCGACGATCTCACTTCCTGTTACCGGTCTTGATGATAACACAAGAGGTGCACCAAATAATTCAGGTGCGCCATGTCATGTTGCTACCCCCAGGGGCATGGAGGGACAGGGGTCTACCTCTGAATCTCCACCAGGAGAGTTTGATCTCAACTGACAGCCCTCGGTTTTTTCACCCCCTTTCATCCGCTCACTGACGTTATAGGGCACTGGTCTGCTCAATACTATACGTCAGCGCTGTCAACAATGATTGTCAGCCCTACATATTGTCTCACAGCAGTCTGAATAATGTTGAACTGTGCACTTTTTTTGTGTTCGCAAGTATCTGTATATGGAGAAGACCTACGACAATAGTACTACTGTATATGAGTTCAAAATATAGAATATAATTCTTAATAAAAAAAACCACTCATATACGTCATAAGGTCTTCACAGTCACCATGACTACAGCTGTAATTCAAAGAAGATATTTACCGTGAACGCCCTTGACAGTTAGCGATTGTTCTCGGTCTTCATTCCACACAAACGCTGTCCATCTTGACTAATCATCGCATCCCAGCTCCAATTCCAACGCGATTTCTCTTTGGCTCAGCATGGTCAGCCACACTCAAGCATTCAACCGACACTGACAGTTTTAATACGAAATGCTTTCTCTAACACTTTGTCTTATTGACCGCTTTCCTACTTGGCAGACGTGGCCGTTATTAAGCCATAATAAATAACACTAGGGTTTACCCCAGGCCTGGCGTCTCCTGTGCCGTAGATCGTACAGAGGAAATAATGAAACATCTCACGTGATAGAGCGTGCACTGTCTCCTTGCCTGACAAACAGCTTTACCCAGAATGACTAGCATCATCTAGAAGTGAGACAAGACTGAAGATCTTCTGGATCCTGCTAGAATGCACATTCCCAGCTAATGATACCATCTCTCATTTTAACTGCACTTTGACAAATGATACAGCGCAGGCGATGATAGTTTGAATAAGTACATTACCATTGATCATGCTTTTATCAGAGGGAAAGATTTTGATGTCTATTGTCTCTTCAGCATGAGGTGGTTTTAATCTTAATTATTCACTTGTTTGGCCCACGACGCTGTTTCTAGCAATGCTTAAGCTCTGTTTCTGCAACCCAAGCACAGAAAGCTATAGGTGGTCCCTTGTTAACTGTGTTTCAAGACAGAAAAAAACCATAAATGATAGAGTGCCACTAAATAACTGTTGTTATGACACTGGAGTTCAAGCAAGGTAAGTCTACAACATGCTGTCTCAGTGTTTCAAAGTCTAAAGTAGAATATCAATATCACTGTACTCCAAACTACACGCTAATTTAGGCACACAATTATAGCTATGAGTAGGGTTAGGGGTTTGAGTGGAATTACAGCAAAATAAAGACGTGAAACACCCCCAAAATTATATTGCCTACCTCAAAGGATTTGAATAATGACTATGTCAGCAACAGACTAGCATTGTTTACATAGCACAGATTCCAGTGGAATGTCATGAACAGATGTTAATTGCCTGAAAGCACTCGAGTCAACATCTAATACAAGAGACCAGAAAACCCAAAACTGATATTCTGTACATATCTCTGAGTTCAGTCATATTCAATGTTATTTGATCAAGTTTGGCGTAATTGTGGCCTTGCTCTACAAGGCTATAACAGAATAAGGCCCAACTGAGACTGAAATTCTAAATCGAGTTCATCCCATAATTTTTACAAGATGCTATTGCGACTTCTGTAAATCTAGTTGCTATGCTATGAGGAAAGCAGCTTTTGCATATAAGGCCATCTGTCTGCCAGGTCCTCATTGTTCGATGTTCCTTCGTACCATATGATTATTTTCTCCTTCCTCTGCTTTGAAGCAAAAGAGAACAGAAGCCACCATGATATCACAGCACAATTGATGCCTGGCTTCTCATTCACCTCTGATATACCACACACAGTCATTTCGGGCTAATTATGGCTTTTTTCCATGAATAAGTGGTATTTGCATATTTGTCAGGCTCTGTCTCACCTGGAGATGAGACTACCTGAGCTCTGGGCGCTCTGGGTCTCACTGCTGAAGCTTGTTCTCCAGGCACGGTGGAAAGGTCCCCAGAGGTGAAGAACATGACAGTTTGTTAGCACCTGGATAAAACGTAAGACGATTCAATTTATTTCTCGCACAGCACTTTCGCATAGTAGAAGTTGGGATGACAAGGCTTGTAACCAGACTCAGCAATAGAATTTGCATCCAAATTTAATGTTTTTTTTTCACTTGCAAATTCATTCTATTTTACTTGGTCCCTTTTGGTTTTAGAAACCAAGCGAGGATATTAAGCACCACTTTAACCAATGTGCCTTCTCCAGAGTCGTATTTGTGCAATTATGGTCCGTTTGAAAGCTGTAGAAGTAATAATAATGTTCCCTGGTAACTTGTAGTTTTGTTCTCAGGACCCAGTCCAGACGTCTTTGGACATACGTCTTTCTAACTTGTTTTGGTTCTTTGTTGTCTGTACAGTGCATTCTCACCCATAACAGGAACCAAGGTCCAACTGTTCTTTCATGTTGTAACAACAACACGTCAAGCGACACAAAAGAAAGAACAAGTTGATCTTCGAGAAACTATTCTTCTAAATGTCCCCATCATTTTCACCTTCGTTCAGTATGAAACATCCACCACTTGAGATTCCTGTAAGTCATTCTACATTTCAGCAGATTGCTATGTTAGGTGAAGTGTGTAGACACGAATTGTGTGGACAAGACAAAACAGGTAGACACACTGTCAGGTCCAAGTGGATGAAACCCACCTGATCGATTGACTTTCAAACGAGCGCAAAGTTCTGCATCAACAAACCGTTTACCTTTGGATGTTTAGTTTGCCTTGCCTAACTCTTATCACACAAGAGAAATGATTCAACCCCACCTTGGTTCAATCAGTGGACCTCATATAAGCCTACCTAGTGTGAAAATACATGAACTCGGAATTGTGTTCACTTGACAATATATTTTTAAGAGGAAATGTTTTTGATCGACAATAACATTTTATCTCAACAAATGAAAATCAAAAATAACCTAAAAAAACAGTGCTTTTTTTAACTGAATATAACAATTGTAATTTACTGGACTGTGGTCGTGTAGGTATCTTCCTCATCTGAGTTTTAATGAGACTTAATGAGGCATGGTGTTCTAATTAACTATGCTGTAACACGTCAAGGTCTCAATTCCACTGTTGATCAATGAGGTGGAGACAAGTCATTTCATGTACCTTAAGGCGAAAGTGTCAGACTAGTATTTCGGGGAAATCCCACGGCGTAATCGTTCTGACTTGTAAGGCAGACTATGCAGACACACTAAACAGACCCACAGGGGGAGTGGTTAGCAAATCATCTCTGCAAGAAAAGCAAGAGTTGAGAGTGATGAATCAGATTTTTATTTTATCATTTGAAATGAAACACCAGTGTAGGTTAAAGCTGTGAAAAACGCACACATGCATGGCACAAGCATGTGTGCATGAAAACATCGTAGTTAGATACTCAACATAATCCATTTTTCAAACGTAAATTGTGTTTATGTTTGTTCCTGTACTAACATTATCACAGTTAACCTCTACATACTTTCCAATGTCACACCAGGACCACAATTATTTGTCCATTTAGCTATAGTTTAATACCTCTGTGGACGTAGAGAACTGCTCCACATGTGGTTATTAGTTCAATATGACGAGGGGTTAACCATAACACGGAGTAAACCATTCGCTACAAGCATCCCTTCCTGGTTCCTCCCCCATCTTCCCTTCTTGTGCAGTGTCTCACAGTACATCTCCTACCTACCTTCTCAGATGATGTTGCATCGCGCCAAGCCCACAATCTTCTGCTGGGTTCAATGCTATACATTATACATGCATTTTCGATGCACTGAAAAGTGATTTCTGTACTATGCAACGTTCATGTTATCGTTTGTAACCTGGCAGAGTCACTACATGTTTTGTTTTTTTCCTGCGAAAGTCGTAAGGTCATAATTTACGACTTGTGTCCTGCATTTGAGAAGTTTGCTTTGCGCCTCAAGATAATAGATTTACCACTTGCAAATGGGTCATGTGGCCCATTTGTGGTTGTGTGAATGGGTTTGGACCGGGCTGGCTGGCATCAGCTGAGTATTGTAATTCAGCACTGCCCCATGCCATCGTCAGAGTCGGAGGACTCACCTACAAGCTGCACCACATCTGGGGAGAAGAAGAAGAAGCCGTCCTGCTTACCGCACCACTCACCTGGTCCACGGATGGACACTCTTGTCGCAACTTTTAACGTTCCGATCCTTTGGCGTGTTATTGAACATCGGCCAACTTCAGGTTTGTCGCAGGCCAACTCTCCTCATTCGAACGTTGTTGACAGTCTTTGTAGCAGTACAGAGATTTCCATCGCATATTCCTGTGTGGTCAATAATCTCTAAATCAACAATAAACAACTCTAGCCACGACGCGTTTCGGTGATCAGGCTGCGGAACGGCTGTTTGTTTACACCCCCGAGGGTTTTCACCCCATTATGTGACTGGTTTCTGAAATGGTCATCGGCAGCCTGTCATTGAGGGAGGACAGGAGCGTGAGGATGATGGATAAGACAGACCAGAAACTGACCCTGCTGATGGCTCTTTAGCCTTTGGCTTTGTGGTCAAATGACAAGGTGTTGAAGAGAGGTACCCTTGTCCCACCAAGATCAAGGTCATGCACAGGCTATTAATAACCAGCCAATACAGCATGGAACGGATATTTAGGAACGGATCTGAAGAGACGACATTGGAAACTAAAGTCAATAAGTAGGACTTTGTTCAAAATTACCCGTAGCAGTTCAACAGTCATTTGGGGAATATCTATATCTGTCAAGAAATAGCCCTATCAAAATGTGCTGCATTGCTGTGCTGAGCACATTTTGAACGTTCTTTCAGTAATTAGGTGTAAAGAGAGACGAAAGTGGAACCATGGAGTCTAAGACCTGCCCATTAGTTTCCAGTTGTTCCTGCCTATTGTGCAGGGCTCTGTTTTGCCTCCAGGCTAACATTCTATGCCCACCACAAGAGCATGCCACGATAAGGGAACTGTTGGTCGTTTTGACTGCTAATTATATAATTTCACAGCTGCTGAAATGCATGCATTGTCTTCAGCTCAATGAAGAACACCGGTCTTTCAGCTTTATTTCTGTCTCGCTTCCATCACTCTTGACAGTCAATCCGCTTCAACCGTCAACCCAATCGATTGCGTGAAGCGTTTGGTTACAAAACGCATGACGTATAAACTAGTGCAGGAGAGGTACAGGTTTACAAGATAATCAGAATAATAAAACATGCTTCCGTTCATGGTTTCTTCTTCTTTCTCTCTCTTTTTTTACCATGTCTTCATCTATTATTTTACATATTTATCAGACATTACATTACATCCCCCATGGATTCCTAATGAGTGCCGGCGGTAAACCCCCATATCTGACACGACTGTGATGCCAAAGCCGTAATTGTCAGATGACAGAGCTGGGGAGAGTGAGAGAGAGAGAGAGAGAGAGAAAGAGAGAGAGGAGGGGGGCAGAGGAGAGCAAAGGGAAGAAAATGAGGGGGTGGGAGATGCAGTGAGAGGTGGGGAGAGTGTGTGTGTGTGTGTTAGAGAGTAGAGCGAGCGAGAGAAAGAGAGAGAGGGACGGAGGCTCATTCCGGCAATTCACTGCGTTCAGTCTCTCAGACGTCGCCCCGGCAGAGAGGAGAGCTACATAACGGGCAAATAGAAGCGAGGAAAAAGGAGGAAAAAAAACAAACCACCGTAAGATATCGAGGGAAATAACAGCTAAGCAGAGCTAGTGATTCACCTCAGCGTTCCTGCTGGAGACCAGGGCGTCTGAAAGTTTGCCGTCTGGAGTGATTGCCCTCCACCCCCCTGCAGAGGGTTGGATAACGGGGACGCTCCGGGGAGGGAGCTCAGGCTGTCTCCTCTCAGTTGCGGGGGACTGTTGAAGGACGCGAAGGACTGCTTCTCTTGAGTCTGTGTACGTTGGAAGGACACAATCATCTTTGTGGTTTTAATGAGGTGGATTGCTGGTGTAGTGCCAGATAAAGAGCCACCTTGTCTAAAGGAAATTGAGAAGAAGGGCAGTTGTACAGCAAGAGTCTGAATGAACGGGGGAAAGTGATTAGGTGCATAAAGGAATCAAACTGGTACCCAAACTTACAGAGCATTTCTTTTTCTTCTTGGAGCGCCAGAGAGCTTCTTTGGGCTCACGTTGTGGACTATAGGATCTTGGATGGCATTCGAAGGTAAGCGCCCTTTCTCCCTCTCTGCCTTAAGGGTCGGCGGCTCTGCTTTCCTGGTCTCTGTGCAGAATCCAGACAAGGTAGCCGCGAGCCTCAGCGTTAGAGAGGATCGGGAAGATGGAGAGATATGTGAGTCACATCCCACACATGGATTTGTTCAGTCTAGCAGGATGTGAAAAGTTGAGACAACGCCTCAATCCTCTTTATCCCCCATATTGATGCATGTTGAAAACATGATTACCTATTCTCTTTTCGGGGGGGGGGGACTAGGAAAGCTGATTTTTGATGTGGAATCAGTGTCGGGATGGAGCAGGAGAAGGTAGGAGAGCAATAGGAAGGATGTCTTTCTACGGATTCTGGTCACAAGCAGTGAACACTAGGAGAAAGGGGACAATTACCTTTGGTGTTTGTCTTCAACAAACCAGCGCAAAATCCATGGGTGCAGGGAATTATCTTTGTTTGTTAAATCCTTGTGTTGGCAGACGGGGAAGGCACAGCCAGTGTGCGTGTTAACGACACTAACCCTCATCAGATGGAAGAGGACTGTTTTTTTCCTGCATCATTACTCTAATGTTGAGCTCCCTATGGTTTATCCCCGTTCAAATCCTCCAGGTGGATTTAGAGAGTATTGTATCAGGCTTAGCTATATCGCAGTCTTGATCAAGCTTTAAAAAAAAATAATTAAAAACTCGCAAGAAGATGGGGTTTAGGGGGCCGGGGGGGGCCGGGGGGGCGTGGGGGGTGGAGGTGATCAGTAGCTTATATGTACTCTTCAAGGTCTTTGGAGGATGGAAGTGATGAATGGCTCTGTGCTAATGGGATGACTATGATGTGAAATATCAAGCGTTTCATGTGGGAGTCTGCAGTGTCTCTGTCTTCCCTGGACAGGCTTTTGTAGGGACACCTGAAATATTTACGATGGCGTGCGCATCCTGTCTACCCTTGAAATATTTAAAATAATTGAATAATAAATATCCTGTCGAAGCCTGCTCCTGGCCAGGCACACGATTATAAAAACCCTCTACTCATGTAACATGCAAACCGGTGACCACTAAATGCCTTAGCCACCGGACCTGAACATTTCAGAAAGGTCCGTCTCTTACCAAGTGTTCCTATTGGGGGAGAGTAGAGAGGACATTGCCAAAGTTCTAGTCACAGAGTCTCAATCGAGACGAAAGACACATGCTCTCAAAACTCAGTGGATCTTACAGGAAATTGCCACCTTATAATAATACATATTTTATCCGGTATCGAAATGACATTCAGTTTCTATTCTGTGTGGTGGGGCCTCTTGAGATAACATAATCCCTTTCATATTTTGCTTTGCCATGGTCCAGGTGTAGGTCTATTATAATGAGGTGTATGGAGGATGTGCTTTTGTGTGCGTGTACGCGTGTGAGAGAGAGCGAGCTGGTCAGAGCTGAGCTTCATGTCTTTTGATGTTTTATTGAGTGTTAACCATGTCAGTTCTGGCAGATTCTCTCTACTGAATGTGAGATGGTTTGAGGGAAGCTCTGAATGGACCGTCACACCTAGTGCAGATTTCTATTCCATATCAGCAACACTGAGATTACCCACAGCTGTTAAATCACATAAACCATTTGAATGAACTATGTTTTGCATATGGTTGTTTGTAGGCTGCAGATGCGTGTGCACTTATAGGTGTGTGGGTGCACAGAAGGGATGTGTCGTAACCCTACGTTCTATGAGAAGGATGTGTTGATGTTCTGTAATGTCTGATGGTGGCAGAGGAGTCAAAGATATGGCCGTCCATTTTAGTAGGTATCCAAGCAGTGCAACTCAGTATGAACACTGAAACATCTCTATCCGCTGGTGATTCTTTGGTATTGTAGACGACTCCTTCGCAGATGGTGGAACGTAGAGTGGGGTAAACAACTTTGAAAGCAAAGATGTTATGGTTTTGATTTATTGCTCAAATAAATGGGGTTGGAATACGTCTGCATGCATGCCAGAGTGCTGCAGAATGCAGGCATATCAGCCTTCAAGCAGAATAAATCATTTTCAGTCATCTGTGCATTTTTTTGGAACAATGGAAGTGAAATATTGATCACGTAGTTACCAAATTATTCTTAATGTGTTTATCAAAAACTCATAAAGGAATATTAACACCTCATTAGCAGACACGTACTCACTTGATTACAGATTTTTTTTCTTTGTTTGAAAATGTTTCTCATATGAAATTGAATTTACACTTTGAAAAAATCATAGGGCTCTCACAAGCTAACCCCTAAGGTACTCACAATCAGGCTGTATTAAACATATGCTGCACTTGGCGTTATATCCGGGCTTCTGCTAAATCAAACGTAGTATGTGCCACATGTACTGTACATAATCTGAGGGAAATCTAGGTTTTCAAGCTGTTGTTTAAATAGCTATGCTTTTCATGGATGAATACAGGGCAGGTTTGATAACACTCAAAACAGCTGACATCCACTATGTAGAAACAGAGATTTTGAAGCATTAACAGAGAGATTTTTTTTAGAAAGACACGTTTTGACACAATGCAGAGATGTCAACTGAATGAGATGAAGGAGTTTATAGAGACATGCTTGGAGTGCTTCAATGGAGGTTTAGGATCTAACCGGCTTCCTTCCTTTTAGTGGACATTAATTTACCTTCCTTCCAGCCTCTGCAATTAACTCAAGTGTTCCTTAATGCCACCGTGCAACACCATCAATTCAGAAGACAGGAAGTACTTTGCAGATGATTTATGGAATGTTAAAGACACTTATTTTTTATACACTCAGAAGCATGGAGAGTCCTACATTTTAAGAAGGCAAAACTCTTTTTTTTTCTACTCGCAAGACAGACTGCAAGGTGGATCATGTGAAACGAAAAACCTGTCTTTAAAACCAACATATTTTTAGCCAGTCCATTTAGACAAACCAAATCAATATCCAGCGTTCTCACTTGTTGGTTTTTGGTTTTATTACGCAATGACCTTTGTCTGATACAGTCTTTTATCTCTACAGCACTGGGAACTAAACATCTATTCAGAGGGAGTAAAATCACGGCAATGTCTTTTTGCATGACTGCCATATTTCTGCACTCTCCCCATATGCTCACATTCATATCACAAATTAATAAGATGAACTTGTGACCAACAGTGACTCTGTTCACAGTTTTGCGCTTTAAAAATATCTTGGGTGAGAGTGACAGACTGCAAAAAGCAGACAGATACATTTTAGACTCGTTTGAAATCAATTCCAGGCGGCACCAAGCCACATGCTGTCAGCTGTAGGCAGCTACATGCATTGCATGCTGGGATACACAAACTATATCTGCACATATCATCCCAGCCATCTTCCACCACACATCTGCACAGCGTAACCACAAGCTGGCGTGGAGAGATGAAGAGACCCTCTATCTAATGAGGGGTTGCTTAGATTAAGACCAAACTGCTCCAGGCTTCAGATGACGTGTTTCCCACCGCCGTGGATTACTGATGGAGTCAAAAGTAATAGTCTTGAACATCTGGGGTGCTTATGGAATATGCTTACTCATGGTGCTCGACTGGTACCCAATGCAGAATCTGCCAAGTTTGAGCAAAACATGCCCAATGCGATTCTACCTTGACACCTGGTGTCGAGAGATATTGGGACTGACATTGGAGTATGTGTGTAAAATGTCCCTCCTGTGGTAATGAAATCTCAGGGGGATTATGGTATTTTAGGGTAAGAGGACGCTATTGTATTGCTTCTTCATCCCTCTGTGTCTTTCCCGCCTGTCCTGTCTGCCTGCGTTCGTTCACAATCATTAATGAAAGATGAAGTGCCCTCTTCCCAAAAATACATGATATAAAGCGGTGCGATTGTGTGCTGGCCTCTCTCCCCCATCCTGTTCCAGTGGTGGCTGGCAGGAAGTGAGTAGTGGTGGCAGTGCCGAGCCTCAGGGGAGACAGGCTGGCTGAGGAGGGGACCAGCTCAGGCTGCAGGACTGAAGCTGGAGGGCCGCTGTTGACAGTGACCCTGCCTCCCATGTCCCTTTGGAGCATGACCTTTCTGAGAGAGCTGACCAGGCTTGGCGCCAGGACACCTCCAACAGCCCCTCCTCCTCCTCCTCTGCGTGGCTCCACATGAAGCATTAGCAAGGGTCAGGGGGGCAGCTCTCGCTCTGAATGGGAGAGCGAGGGGATATTGCACTGAGTGACAGTTGAGGGAGAGAGGGAGGGAAAGGAATGGAGGGATCTTAAAAGGGAAATCTTTACCTCTATCCTTGAAGCATGGATTGGATGATGGCTTCTGGTTTTGCTTGGTGCTGTAAGTGAAAGTAAAGACATCCTGTATTTGGAGCGTGGACTCGAGAGAGTTGGCTGGAGAGACTTGGTCATCCTCAGGGACCGGCAAGGTGAACTTAATAGCGTGGGATGACGCAGCTAAGCTCTCTGATGCTAGCAGGTTGAACCAGCCTTCGTCAGTGAGGCGTCTTGTGGCTGAATAGCAACACGCCTGCCTGCTCTTCAGGGGGGCAGTGTTGACTCCCAGACTCAGAGCTGCCTTTATTCCCTGCATTCCCTTGGGTCTCAAAACAACTTTAAAATGATGACGACTTCAACGATTTAAAACATGATCATCTGAAATGTCTCCAGGTAAACTCCTGTTTAACGCTTTCTCACTTCCCGATGTGTTTGGGTGAAGTAATCCATAACAGTATTTCCCTGTCTTTCTCCTCATCTAGCAGAGAAGATAGATCCATCCTGACCCATGTTAGTAATCTCTTCAATGGCAGGCCCATCCATTTCCTGTTTTGCCTTCATCAGCCACTACTGAGTGTCCTTACCACAACTTTACCCTCATCTACACACACACACACACACACACACACACACACACACACACAGACACACGCCCCTCAGTTTCAGTAGGGAATTTGAAGTATTGATCCGTGCTTTTGCTGGTTACAAAGTGCTGTGTCTCTTGTATCAAGGTAAGGAACCTCGTGAATATTTAACTCCTTGAACCATTAGTTGTCCTGGTCTTCTTAAAACTAGGTCTTAGTCAGCAGACTAGATTAGGTATTGCCAAGGGTCTAGTCCTGAATTGTACCTTTAACTTTTAAACCTAAGCGATTCATCTGAGACCATCCAGTGGAACACAAAATGGCTGACGTTGGTGTTCCCAGTGGAGCAAAGTCACTGGGCCAGACAGTAAGATAAGGTAGGATGTTATTTATCCACAAAGGGGAAATTCACTTGTGCAGCACCTCTTAAGCAAAGGCAGTTCAACAAGGAACGGTGCTCATGCGATATAATACAATAGAAACTGAAGGATACCAAAAGAGTAAATGTTTGCAGATGCGCAAATGAAATAGATTTTCTGAGGCAGACAATGCAGGCATATTTCTCCTGATGCCAAGCCCCACCCCACCCCCTGTCCAACTGTTTGTAGAGGAACCCCCCACCCCAAAACACACATTTCAAATACCCCCAAAAAGTGAAGTAAAAAGCAGTAGGTTTACAGCCGCAACATGCAGCATTATAACCAAACCAACACCAGTACAATATAATCCGACACAGCCACACAGTCCAGAGCCAGGCCCCTCCTGAAGCATACAGCCACACAGTCCAGAGCCTGGCCCCTCCTGAAGCATACAGCCACACAGTCCACAGCCTGGCCCCTCCTGAAGCATACAAACACACAGTCCAGAGCCTGGCCCTTCTGAAGCATACAGCCCCTGCAGGACAGTAGCTCTACTCTTGTTAGCCAGGGTCATTGATCCTAACTCCCTTCAGGCTTAGAGCCAACATACTGTAGATCCTGTCTTGATGTTTGTCTGCCGCAACAAAGACCAGCAGGGGTAAGGGGGTGGGGGGGGGGGGGGGGGGGGGGGGGGTAGACCACGAGGAGATCCTCCTGGGAGGAGGCGTTACCGTGGTAGTGTCAGGGGAGGAGGAGGACGGAGTCCTTCCTGGGTGGTGGTTAAAGGAATGATGTGAGTGATCCAGGGTTTCGGAAGTCATTGATTGGGAGCTGGCCTTGTTTCTGGAGAGCAACAGGCTTCTCCATCCATTAGAGGTGAGAGATGTGTTTCTAGGCAGCCCATACACACACACACACACATCCTGTCTGGTCGATCAGTCAGCTTCTTCCTCTCAGGAGGTTGGACGCCATTTTGAGGAGGCCCTCTTCTTTATTTTTTATAAATAAATAGTTTTTTAGGGGGCATTTTTCATGCTTTATTGGATATTGAAGTATGAAGTGTGACAGGAAGGACAGGCAGAGAGAGAGAGAGAGAGAGAGGGGGGGGGGCACGTAGCTAAAGGCCCTGGCTGGATTAGAACCCAGGCTGCAGTAACAAGGCTTCAACCTACATGGTACATGCCCTTATAAGGCTTTATCATAGGCCATGTCATGGTACATGCCCTTATAAGGCTATATCATAGGCCATGTCATAGTACATGCCCTTATAAGGCTATATCATAGGCTATGTCATGGTTCATGCCCTTATAAGGCTATATCATAGGCCATGTCATGGTACATGCCCTTATAAGGCTTTATCATAGGCCATGTCATAGTACATGCCCTTATAAGGCTTTATCATAGGCCATGTCATAGTACATGACCTTATAAGGCTATATCATAGGCCATGTCATAGTACATGACCTTATAAGGCTATATCATAGGCTATGTCATGGTGCATGCCCTTATAAGGCTATATCATAGGCCATGTCATGGTACATGCCCTTATAAGGCTATATCATAGGCCATGTCATGGTACATGCCCTTATAAGGCTATATCATAGGCCATGTCATAGTACATGCCCTTATAAGGCTTTATCATAGGCCATGTCATAGTACATGCCCTTATAAGGCTATATCATAGGCCATGTCATGGTTCATGCCCTTATAAGGCTATATCATAGGCCATGTCATGGTTCATGCCCTTATAAGGCTATATCATAGGCCATGTCATGGTACATGCCTTATAAGGCTATATCATAGGCCATGTCATGGTACATGCCCTTATAAGGCTATATCATGGTACATGTTATATCATACCAGACCCTCCCAAGGTCGTTCTCTTCATGCTAACTGTATATACCTGTAAGATACTCTGATCTGACCGAATCTCCTGCAGTTTTCACGTTCCGTTTTGGGGAAATGTGTAATAAAGAGGTGCCATACTCAGCTACAGTACCTTGGTTGGTTTCGCGGACGGCTTCATCCAAAGGGATTTTTAGCAATCTTGCAGCACATAATCAAAGACACTGCAATCAACCTCTATGCAGTGCAGAATGATGCAATTAAGGGCTTCAGTTACTGTAAGTATAGAGTGAAATATACAACGGGAGAAGTGGTATTGAGAAAGCGAAACGTTTTTTTTGAAAAGAAGCAGGACACGATGGAGCCGCTCTTCGTGATGGGCGTCCTGGCCAGCGACTGTGTGACTAAGCCAACACAGCGCTACACTCTGGACCCAGCCATGTGTTCAGCCTAGGGTGCTAATGGCGCATCCAGATGATTCAAATCAAGCTTTCTCAGTACGAGATGGAAACAAACACACAGTGCTGCACGAACGTTCACATTTAGTTTGCCTCCTCAACTCACAGGAAAAAAGGCCACCGGGGGGAGAAATACATGCGAATGGGATTTGGCTCTGATGACCAACCTGGGTCGATAGACGATATCAGTGACTACACACTGAGTATGACAAGCTTAGTCCTGTAGAATATATTATGGACGATTTAGCAAAATAACTCGACTTCCTTCCCTGCTATTCTGAGGCTAATACATAAACCCGTAGATAAAACGAATGAAGAAATGGCGGGATGCTTGCCCTTCTAATCTATCGAATGCTTCTTTTTTTTCTTCTTCTTCTTCTTCACATTCGTTTAATCTCAGTCTAGCTGTCAGTCTGGCCAGGATCTCATTAGCTTCTGTGACTCTGATACTCCTGTAGCAGGAAGCATACTCAACGGAGAGCTGTACCCCCCCCCCCCCCCCCCCCCCCCCCCCCCTCCCTCCCCCTGCCCAGTCCTTCTCAGCCCACTCTGACACCAATGCTACGCTTTATTGTCAAGAGGAAGCTGTCTCAGGAGGAGTTTGCATCTTTCAGACTTTCAAAGAGAGGAGTTCCTGCGTTTGTAAGAAGCAATTCCAGGACCAAACCCAGTAGTACCACGTTGCTGACAGGATGGCTGACAACTGTGGAGGGTGTGTGTGTTTATCTGGATGTGTTCTTGTGTGTGTGTGTGAGAGAGTGTGAGTGTGTGTTTGCATGTGTGTGTGTGTGTGTTAGGGAGTGAGTGAGTCTGTGTGTTTGAGAGAGTGTGTGTGTTTGTATGTATTCTTGTGAGTGTGTGAGAGAGTGTGTGTGTTAGTGTGTGTGAGTGAGTGTGTGTTTGAAATAGTGTGTGCATTTATATGTGTTCTTGTGTGTGTGTGTGTGTGTGTGTGTATGCGAATCTGTGTGTGAGAGAGTGTGTGTATGTGTTCTTGTGCGTGAGTGTGTGTTAGTTTGTATGTGTCATTTTGTGTGTGACTGAGATAGAGAGAAGAGAAGCACAGGAAAGCAATAAGAAAGCGAGCAGTGTTGAGAAAGAGCTGCTTATTTTGTTTGAAGAAGCTTGTCTCTGTGGTTGACCCTGTTGTTGTTGAGCCTGGGCAAGCAGTTTCCAGGACAAAGACGACCACGACTCAAACAGGAAATGTGACTTTACCGTAAATCTGCGGCTACAATTCACACATTACGATCACGTTCTTCTCGATTCAGATATTGACCAACTAGATAACTGGATTCTTTCTTGGCATTTGGATACAATAGCGACGTGTCGCAGAGCACTGTAAATGTCACCATGTGGCTGGTACAAGTCAGAGAGGGAACAAGCGTGGTTGCAACAATACCTTTGAATACCCAGAATGCACCTTGCAGTGCCAATGTACCACTGCAAGTGCCCAAGATACTAATGTCCTCTGCTGTCGGCAGAGCCAGGAACAGAGCCAGGGAATCTAAATGATGACCTTTACTTCATCGTGTAGCGGCAGTGCTGCTGTTGTCAACATGTGTAATTCCTCTCCTTGGATGCCATTGCACTGTGAATTATAAATCAATGAGCTTGCATTACTGTAAGCCCCCCCCTCCTCCCCCCAGCCCTTGGGGTTCAGCTGGTGGAAGAATGGATGGACAGACCTCCAGGGAAGCTTGTTCTTCCCAGCTCAGCGACCGCCTTCCCCCGCCTGCCAGCACTGTTTGCTAGGGAGGGAATGGGCTGTGGGTGGGGTGGTGGAGCTGGATCACACTGGCTCTGGCTTGGTGTGTTTGGCTGTGCGCGTGTGCGCTTGTGTTTACTCAGAGAGATTACAAGCAGATTTGCGGGAGAATGTTGTCACTATTGAAGTCCATCTTTTGTGTCAGTCACTAGGAGTACCATGATAAACGGCCAACATCACCCACGACCACCATGATCGGGATTCAGCCTGTTAGCACGTTAGCCTGTTCAAACCTGACATGGCATCTGTGGAGGTGAGGGATGCTAGCTGAGAGAAGCATGAGCTTCAACACGCCCCTCTCTTCATCCCTGCCTCTGGTGAAACAGACTGAGCAGGTGGGATTGGAAGGTGGTGAGTGAAGCTGTTCAATTATTCAATAGCAGCTTGTCGTGTGATTGCGAGGCTCAGTGTGTCTTCAACATAGCAGAGGTTCAACATGAGACACCGTCGTCTCCACCGATCCATCCTCGCTTATGTAGGAGTCGTTTCAGCGACTGCCACTCCTCTCCAGACGCAGCGTTTCAGAAAAAGCATTTTACACTGATCTTTTAAATGAAGCGTTGAGTTAGTAAGAACGTAAACATCTTTTACTTATAGGCAAATCTGCTTATCAAGAGTCAGACGGAAGCATTTGGATACAGAAAACAGCCTTTTTAACAGATGAAAGTAGTTTACATTGGCTCAAAATGATCACCAGATGTCCAATTCCTTTGTTGAAGGACCAGCTTCAATAAGTAATGCCTGGTACGAACTGATAACAATGCATTTTCAGTATAGCTCGTTGTATCAAACTCTTCACATAGTGAATGTAATTCCCAACACAACACAGGCGTATGTGTAACCCTTAGGACCCCAAACACACACTCACATACACGCATTTTGCCTTTGGTAGCATGTTCCTTATTCACAACACTGCACTAAATTGAATTATTAAGAAGCTATGAACATGTTAAAATGCATTATGTCTAAATCCTTTCAAGACAAACTAATGCAATGTTTTGTGCCTGACTGAGCTTTTTGATCACATACATGTTTGTGGTTTTAACAGAATGAAAGACTTTTTTTCCCTTCTGGCTTGTGGAGGAACATTAGAATAACAAAAGCATAGTACAGTAGGCTGTAAGTCTTCTACCGTTCTCTCACATATAGTATTCTATATCCATCCTTTTGTTCTGTGTTTGGTATTTAGTGTAGTATTAACACATATTACACTCCTCTCAAAGCTAGATCACAGAACAAGCCTACTCACAGCACATGGTAAGAACTAAGCAGACAACCTTTACAGTATCTTACATCTTTGCAGAACAAATATTCCTTGCCAAGCCAATCCGACACCATCCTTGGTGGCTACCATGGACTGGATCACATTACCACCTCCATCTGTTACCCACCTTCATGCCAAATCTTAGATGAACAGAATACAGGAATAGGCTGTTAGTTTACCAATTCTGCATGTATCTAGTCTTTTGGCAAAGATACCATCAGCAGATCAGAATGGTTGTTTTCATCAATTTTCCAAATCCAAGAAAAATGTTGAGACAGACAATGGGAGGGAGAAAAGGAGAGACAGAGGGAGACAAAGTCAAGGAGACTGATGTACAGAGAGAGAGAGAGAGAGACGGTTGAGAAAGAGAGATAGAGATACAGAGAGAGAGAGAGTGAAGGAGAGAGAGAGATGTAGAGAGATACAGAGAGGTAGAGAGCAGAGGGAGAGAGAAGTAAAGAGAGAGGGGAGATATATATAGAGATACCGAGAGATAGAGAGACACAGAGAGAGATACACAGAGAGAGATACAGAGACACACAGAGAGACACAGAGAGAGAGAGATACAGTGATAGAGAGATACAGTGATAGAGAGATACAGTGATAGAGAGATACAGTGATAGAGAGTGCTGAAGTCTTTGTGGAGCCGTTGGGTTGGGAGAGGGTATCTTCCATCTTCTACCAAACAGAAGCAGTATGAGACAAAGTGCTTTCCCAAAGTTGAGGCGTCCTGTGCAATATCGCACCAATTAGCGATCAATCAGGTATTCAAGCCTCTCGCTTCATCTCTCCCACGGCAATGCCACATTCTTCCTGCAGCCCGTACGGCTCAGCTTGGGCTGTCGTTATTCTGGTATGACGCCAATCTAACCCTATAAAGAGCGGTGGCTAGCTACTTCCAGCGGTACGAAAAAGTGCATGAATAATGTATTCCTCTCGTGTTTCCAGCCCCGGATCAATGGCAACACAAAGACCATCTACAAAGACGATTGGCTCAAGGCCATATTTGATCACTTCCTCTTCGCTCGCTCCCTCTTCCTTTTTTGTCGGCCCGTCGAGACTTCATTATTTCCAAGTGTTTGTAAGCTATTGTTGAAAGAACAAGAAGCGAATATTTAAAGTTGGTTGGGGGGAAAAAATCTTTGATGAGACATGAAAACAGCAGACGGATGTTAATACTGAACTGTTCAACAGAGGGAGGGAGGGAGACAGGGAGGAAGACAGAGGGAGGGAGGGAGACAGGGAGGAAGACAGAGGGAGGGAGAGTGAGGGAGAGAAGTAGAGGAAGAAAGGGGAGGGAGGGAGAGGGGGAATGAGAAGAATGGTGGGAGGAAGGTGGTTGTGAGGGAAGGGAGGAGGACATGGATGGAATAGAAGAGAGGGAGGGAGGAAGGTGGGTGGGTGCGAGGGAGGGAGGGAGGAAGGGGGAGATTTGAGAAGAGGGAGGAAGAAGTGGGTGGGTGTGAGGGAGGGAGGAAGGGGAGAATGAGAAGAGAGGGAGAGAGGAGAAGCAAAGGTGGGTGGGTGTGAGGGAGGGAGGAAGGGGGCGAAGAGAAGGAAGGAGGGAGACGGAGAGAGACACGGTGGTGGTGTGGTAGGAGGGAGGGAGGGTGGGGAATGAGATAGGAGGGAGGGAGGGAGGGAGGGAGGGGAGGATATCAGGGGGGCGAATGAGAAGAGAAGGTGAGGGACGAGAGGAAAGTGTTGTTGGGTGTGTAGGAGCGGAAGGAGAGGGAGGAAGGTGAGGGAGGGAGGTGTGTGAGGTGTGTAGGAAGGTGAGGGAGGACAGGTGTGTGGGTGTAGTCAAGGCGGGAGGTATTAGGGGTGTGTGTGAGGAAGGAAGGGAGGGAGCGGAGGTGTGTGGGTGTGTAGGAGTGAGAGGAAGGGTGGAGTGTGGGTGTGTAGAGAGCGAGGACAACGGTAGGTTGTCGTGGTGTGTAGGTATGCGGAGGTGTATGTGTTTTGTTTTTGGGGCAGGGCACGTAGGAAGGGGAGGTGTGGTGGGTTGTGTGACAAAGGCGGGAGGAGGAAAGTGAAAAGAGGGGGGTAGGATGCGAGAGGAGAGGTGTGGTGGTGTGTAGGGCGAGGTGTCAGGGGAGGGAGGGTAGGGGTGGCAAGTATTAATGAGATTTCGCATCTGTCCTTAGAGGAATCCAAAGAAAGTTGTGCATGACAATAGTGTCTCCTCTGACATACTCCTCTCCTTTCTAACAGTCACAGCAAAGAGAGGATGTGATTAGTGTGTCGCAGCAGGACCGACAGGGTTTACAACACAGTCATCTGCCGTGACTCATTAGATGGTGACACAATTTCCCCCTAAATGAGACTTGCAAGCCATTTTACAACTTTTTTATTTTCCGTGTCCTCATCGGCCCAAAAGAAAAAAAAAAAGACAAACGATTCGGTATTATAAACCCATCTTTTCACAACTTTCTTCCCTCTTTCTTTTTCAACGTGTTCTGTTCTGTCCCAATGGGTTCTTCCCATCTTCCCTTCTGAGTCTTTTAATGAGTTCGTTTAGAGGAGATGAGAGGAAAGGTGTCAGAGTTCATTAGAGGATCCACTTTAGAGGTTGACATGTAGCTGAAGATGCTGTCTCCCCTTGCAGACAGGAGAAATCTCCCACGACACGTTTAATTTGACACCCTCACACCCCCTCTGTGAGTTATCCCTCTCTCTCTCTCTGAAGCCCGTTCACATCAAAGGACTATCACCAGAATTATGTTTGCGTCCACACCAACCCTGGAGATCCGTTTTTCCTGCGATGTCGTCTAGCATTTCAAATGCGAGTGCGCTTAAAAATCAGATGGATTCATGTTGGTTGTCAGTGTTTTATCATTCACCATCTGGAACATTTTTGAGGGGTGAAAGTAACACCCAACCACAATGTTCCATTATATAGTTATCGTTATTATTGTGGACTCTGCTAATCTTACAGATATAGAACAGTTCTTGAAACTATATCTTTATATTTATCATTGTCCTTGGTGTGAAAAGGGCCTCTAGATGTGCAGTAAATGTATTTTGGGAGGTAAAAGAAAACTTTTTTTTACTCTGGTGTGACAGATTTCAATCCGGGCATGCTTAAAGCCAGTAGATTCATTCGGTCTGTATTACTATGGTCCAACCTCGGGTCCCGTTGTGTGAAAGACAGTACACACACCATCACACTCAATCAGCAACGAATACACACACTCAAGCACACACACAACACTCACAGCACACACACACAGAGGTTTGGATATATGAGCGAGGTTCGCTGCAGTACTCGTGGACAGAAAAAATAAGCAAGTTCCCATACAACAGTTTTGTTTAGTGAGGACTTGTTGTGATTGACTTGGTATGGACTAGACAAATGCCTTCTTCAGACGCCACTTTGGTCGGCTTACGTTGTATCGAAGGAAATTGCTTCACGGAAATCCTCATAAAGACTTTTGCTCATGGACATGTTGATATTGGAAAAGGGCAAACAAACGTCTAAATGAAAGAATTGACTGTTGTTTAGCGAGTGTTTGCCCTCCAGAGCATCAGTTAGGCTCTGCTTACTCTGTGCTGTACTTATAAAGACTAAGTGTCATACCTAATGCTCTAAAGTAGCTAGCAGGAGACTGTATAGGGACTTGTTCATGGCTGATTGGGTTTTAAATGAAGACTTATACGGCTAGTTGGGCATTTATAGGAAGGTTTTCAGCAACGATAACAGCGGCTAAATCATGTAGCTAACATAGCTTCTAGGCTTATGTAGTTAGACCCCGAGGAAAACCTGCACTGTACTGGTGAGAAACAGCAAACCATGCAATTAAAACAGAGAAAATGTATTTATGTTTAACAAGATGAGGCATTTACACATTTTAGTTTCAAAAGTAGATGTTCTCCAACGTGCCATTGAACTTGACGCTCGCACACACAAACACACACACAAAACACCCAACCACAATCACACACATCTCAGTGCACTATAGCACACAATAAACACACCACCACACACTCGCTTTGCGTTTCTAGAAGGCAGGTGGTCGCCTCATTTGGTTATTTTGTGAACCTCCCTCCTGTTGTCCCCTCCCAGGTGACAGTTAGCAGCAGTGTCCTGTCAGCTGGATCTCATTTGGAGGGATTAGCCTTCCAGTGATAGAGCATGGCAACCCTTCCTGCAGGATGCTGGAGGTGACCGTCAGGCTGGTAATCTGATACGTAGTTAGACAGCCAGGAAGCCACTGTCGTTGGGAAGGGGCCATGGATAATTGAGGCTGTTCGAGGTTGGCGGTGGGACTCCTACTGGTGTGTGTGTTAGTGTGTGTGGCAGTGAGTGTGGTAGTGTGTGTGTGTGTGTGTGGTAGTGTGTGGTAGAGTGTGGTAGTGTGTGGTAGTGTAATCTGTGTGTGTGTGTGGCAGTGAGTGTGGTAGTGTGTGGCAGTGTATCTTGGTGTGCGTGTGTGTGTGTTGGTGTGTGTGGCAGTGAGTGTGGTAGTGTGTGTGGCAGTGAGTGTGGCAGTGAGTGTGGTAGTGTGTGTGTTGTGTGTGTGTTGGTGTGTGTGGTAGTGAGTGTGGTAGTGTGTGGCAGTGTATCTTGGTGTGTGTGGCAGTGAGTGTGGTAGTGTGTGGCAGTGTATCTTGGTGTGTGTTGGTGTGTGTGGCAGTGAGTGTGGTAGTGTGTGTGGCAGTGAGTGTGGTAGTGTGTGTGTTGGTGTGTGCGTTGGTGTGTGCGTTGGTGTGTGTGGCAGTGAGTGTGGTAGTGTGTGGCAGTGTATCTTGGTGTGTGCTGGGGTGTGTGTGTGTTGGTGTGTGTGTGTTGGTGTGTGGCAGTGTATCTTGGTGTGTGTGTGTGGTAGTGTGTGTGGCAGTGAGTGTGGTAGTGTGTGGCAGTGTATCTTGGTGTGTGTGTGGTAGTGTGTGTGTTGGTGTGTGTGTGTTGGTGTGTGGCAGTGTGTGTTGGTGAGTTAAAAGGGACAAAAGGCTTCAACTCTTCAACAATGCATCCTGAAAACCAAAACACCCGCATAAAAAATATATTAATATAATAATTAACATAAACATTTAATATGAAGAAATTCTACCAATGTTTGCTCACGTAGAGCTAAAATAATCATAGTCAATGATTAATACTGACAAAATAAAAGGTCTATCCAAATCCACTTCCAGCTTCTCGTGAACATACTGCCCTCCGCACACACGACCTTCCATCTCCTTTGTCTCTGGAAACCCTTTCGGCAGTAGGATTGCGACTAGGTATTCTGTAGTTCATTTTGGCCGCCAGCCAAATGCCCCAGTGCTGGCGTTGAGGTCGGATGAATGTGCACGTGTTCTACTTTGAAGAAAGAGGTGAGCTGTTAAAGTAGGACGCCTCATCTATAGCAGCAGGATGGAGGAGATAATTTGCTGGTTGTTGCAGACACAGGTCTCTCACACTGGGGAATTCACACCGCCTGGACTTCAACAGCCTCATAAAATTCTCTCGTGAGCATCAGATGCCTTTTTTTGTTGTTTTTTGTTAGTTAGATAGGTAGTTTGTTTGTTTGTTTGTCTGTTTGTTTGTCCCTCCCCACCTACTAGTCAACAAGCATTGTTGAACTGAGTGGACATACTCTCGTACTGATTGCTTCATCAGGCATTTGTGTCTAGATTGTAATTGAATGCAGGTTGTTTATCAAGACTGTCTTGCCCTCATTGTGCAGTTACTTGGGTTTTATTTGTGTACCAGTGATCTAGAAGCCCCCTCGAGAAGAGCAACACAGTTTGACTCTGATGGATGATGGTCTCTCCACAGAGATGATGGTCTCTCCACAGAGAGAGAACCTCAGCTGAAAATCTCCCATTCTAATGGGTTTTAACGGCTTCCGGGATAAACTAAGATTTGATTATTAGCTTGCTCTTCCTAATACGTTGAAACTGTTAAGGCGTGGACTGATCGAGTGACATCATGGTTGAGGCCCCCTCCCCGCCACATCCCACCCCACTCCCGCCCCCCCCTCCCTCAGGAGAGAACAGTATATTTCCACAAAATATCCTCACTATTCGGAGTTGGTCTTTCGTAAATGAGAGAAAGACCGAGAGTGAAAGCACACTATTTCATCTTGGAATTGTCTACAGAAACACACACAAGTAATGCACTTCTGCAGTCAGCTTCTCTTTTCAAAATCCTGTCTCATCGTGTATAGCTATGATAAGTGACCCATTTACTTGTTCTTCCATCTCGGATGAAACTTTGGCTGAACAAAGCCGTCCAAAGACATTCAACAAAATGTATTTCTAAGAATGTTTTTGTTCTTTATCCCTATGTTTCGTTTCATGTTTCAGTTTTCATGGATAAACTCTGTGAACCCCAACTTGTGGCATGGGACTATTTTGGCACCATGCACACCGAAATATAGCTGCATACCTAATACGTGAACCTGGATGTTTCATTTCGAAATCTCTGGAAGGCAGGTTTGATGATAAATGCGCATCGCACAGAAATGTGCCACAAAATGTGTCGCATAAGCCGTTGCTCGCATACGCACTCTCAGGGCCGTTTAAAAATCCAAATTTCAACCGTAGCAGTCACAACTCAGACATTTCAGACATTCAGACATTTCAGACATTCAGTAGTGTTTTTATTTCTTGAGAATGTCGAGGATATAAACAAGTCCTGTTCCTGCTTTAGACCAGTCTGCTGCCTCAGTGAGGTAGGGCAGCATCCCTCTGAGAGAGGCAGGGCAGCGTCCCTCTGAGAGAGGCAGGGCAGGGCAGTATTACTCTGAGAGAGGCAGGGCGGGGCAGTGTTACTCTGAGAGAGGCAGGGCGGGCAGTTACTCTGAGAGAGGCAGGGCGAGGCAGTGTTACTCTGAGAGAGGCAGGGCGGGGCAGTGTTACTCTGAGAGAGGCAGGGCGGGGCAGTGTTACTCTGAGAGAGGCAGGGCAGCCTCCCTTTTAGAGAGGCAGGGCGGGGCAGTGTTACTCTGAGAGAGGCAGGGCAGCCTCCCTTTTAGAGAGGCAGGGCGGGGCAGTGTTACTCTGAGAGAGGCAGGGCAGCGTCCCTCTGAGAGAGGCAGGGCGGGGCAGTGTTACTCTGAGAGAGGCAGGGCGGGGCAGTGTTCCTCTGAGAGAGGCAGGGCGGGGCATGCCTCTCTGTTGTGAGCTCCAAGCCCCACTGAGACCAAAGACATCCTGCTCAGGACTCACAGCGGACCAGCATCTGACCAGACCAACCATAACTTTGATCTGCAGACTGCACACGGTCATGGTGACATTTCAACAGTGTTGACCTTTTTTGAACCTGCTCTCAGGCTCTGAAACAGAATCGGCCCAAAAAAGGATTGTTCATCTGCAAGAGTTGAATAGGAAATGAGACTATGAGTTGAGCAGTCAGTCAAACTGTTCAAAGATGGAAGCTTGCATACTATGATATTTTAGTCGTTGGATTTCCAATAGAGTTATTCATTTGAAACATTTCCTGAGTTTTACAAAGCGTACCTGATAGCTATCAGGACATGAATCGCACCAACAAAGTTGTATCTTTCAGCATGTTATCTATTTTAGCTGCGATGCTCAGAACGCCAGTTCTGTTTCTGTGGAGAAGCAGGGATCGAAAGAAGACCCCCACAGGGGGAACCGCAATGTGACTCCTGTCTAATCCTCAGTGATGTGCTCCCCATCACTACTCAAGATAATGAGGGAATAATTAAATTCTCAATTAATTCTGGGGTGTTTTTTTCCGAGGTGATTTTGGCTTCTTTCTGAGCTTTATTGACACCATGCTGCTCTCTGTTTCTCCGTATCTCTTCCCCCCCCCCTGAGTGTAGCCCCACACGAGCGGAAAGCCGTGATACTGCGAACCTGAGGGGGTTTTACACAGACTCAATCCTGATGAAGACGCTTAAAACCCCTGTTGATCTCACTCTGGTCCTGGGGACCGACTCTCCTGAACATTCTAGATGTTTCCCTGCTCAAACACACCTGATTATCATAAATAGGAAGTTATTAAGCTCAGTAAAAGCCTGATAATGACTTGTTCATTCGAACCAGGTGTGTCGGAGCAGGGAAACATCTAGATCGGGGGGTGGCCAATCCTGGTCTTAGAGAGTCGCTGTCTTTTATAGATATTTCTCTGCTCCAGCCTTCCTGATTCTAATGAAGGGTCATTATCAGGCTTCCACAGAGCTTGATAACAACCCATTCATTATAATCAGGTGTGCTGGAGCAGGGAAACATCTATAAAACCTTTAGGGCAGCGACTCTTGAGGACCAGGATTGGCCACCCCTGATCTAGGACAGTGAGGCCTGAGGACCAGAGCGAGGGACCTCTGGCTTGGAGGACCTCAGGCTAGGTAAAACAGACCGGGCCTCACAGGCAACTGACGCAGACAGGTCAGTTAAACTTAGAAAGCAGAGGGAGGACAGCTGGCTGGTGCTTCCACTCAGGCCAAATGCTCGGAGCAGCTTTCCAGTCCAGACTGACAACCAGCTCAGGAAATCTGGGTAACACTCTCTCATTACTAAGGAAACCACTCCATCTGCTTGACTCCACCCCTGTGTCATCGACAGAGGAATCAACACACTCTCTCTTTCTTTGTCTCTCTATCTCTCTCTCTCTCTCTCTCTCTCTCAGTCTCTCTCTCTGTCTCTCTCTGTCTCTGTCTCTCTCTCAGTCTCTCTCTCAGTCTCTCTCTCAGTCTCTCTCTGTCTCTCTCTCTGTCTCTCTATCTCTCTCTCTCTGTCCCTGTCTCTGTCTCTCTCTGTCTCTGTCTCTCTCTCAGTCTCTCTCTCTGTCTCTCTCTCAGTCTCTCTCTGTCTCTCTCTCTGTCTCTCTATCTCTCTCTCTCTGTCCCTGTCTCTGTCTCTGTCTCTGTCTCTCTCTCAGTCTCTCTCTGTCTCTGTCTCTGTCTCTCTGTCTGTCTCTCCCTCTGTCTCTCTCTCTATCTCCCTCTGTCTCTTTCTTTCTCTCTCTCTCTTTCTCTCTCACTCTCTCTTTCTCTGTCTCTCTATCCCTCTCTGTCCCTCTCTGTCCCTCTCTCCTCTCTGCTCTCTCTCCTCTCTGTCTCTCTCTCTCTTCTGTCTATCTCTCCTTCTCCTCTCTGCTCACTCTCCTCTCTGTCTTTCTCTCCTCTTGTCTCATCTCCTCTCTCTCTCCACTGACCTTCTCCTCTCTTCGTCCTCTCTA
>BROE01000006.1:1523466-1547823 GCA_036571765.1 Plecoglossus altivelis
GTCTCTCTCTCTGTCCTTCTTCAGTCTCTCTCTGTCTCTCTCTCTGTTCTCTCAATTTTGCATCTGTTTCTCTCTCCCTCTCACACACACACTGTCTCTGTCTCTCTCTCAGTCTCCTCTGTCTCGCTCTGTCTCTCGCTCGCATCCCTTCTGTTCTCTCGCTCTATCCCCTTCTCTCCCTTCTTTCTTCTCTTCTTTCTCTCTCACTCTCTCTTTCTCTGCTCTCTATCCCTCTCTTCCTCTCTGTCCCTTCTCTCTCTCTCTCTCTCTCTCTCTCTGCCTCTCTCTCTCTCTCTTCTCTGTCTCTCTCTCTGACTCTCTCTCGTCTTTCCTCTTTCTCTTCTCTCTCTCTCTCTCTCTCTCTCTCTCCTCTCTCACTCACCACTCACCACTCACTCACACACACACACACACACACACACACACACACACACACACTCTCTACCTGCCTTCAACATGCTCCCTCTTCCCTAACTGCTGTTGTGTGTGCAGCTGTGAACCGGGGTCTTGCCAGTGACCTTGCTTGTTTAGGAACGTTACTGGGCTGTTTACTCTATTGTTTACTGTGTTGTTTACTGTGTTGTTTACGGTGTTGTTTACCATGTACACGAGGAGTGGGAAGAGAAGTGCATGGTTCAAATAGCTCTGAGTCTAATGTTAATCGAACATGGTTGCCACTAAAAAGGACCTTTTTAGGCCGTGGGTAATAACACCATGATGTTGTCATGTAAACATAAAATAAATTAGTTGTTTAGGTTACCGGGTCCAGATTGGTGCCAACAAAAGGGAACTGAAACATTTAACCTTGAGTTGATGTGTAAGATAAGCCGTCTTCCTCCTCCAGTGCTTCTTCTTGTAAATGTGTCTGATTCGTTTCATTCAAAACCAGAGCAGATGAAGAGGCTATTGGAGGAGTTTGGACTTTTCTCTGGTCATCTGAGCCCTTCTAAGCATGGAATTTATGATGATTTACCAGAATATAGTCAGCTGATATGACCACAGATGTCTTTTCTAAGTTCAATAGACATTTCCTGTTTCTGAAGCTGTTGAGTTCAGGAACAACAGATGGTATCTGTACTTCACAGTGTCTTTGTGAACCAAAATGCCAGATACAAATGCATAGTGTTTATTTTCCGTTCATATACCCTTAAAATGACACGGAGTTCAACACATTATGCACATATAAAATGTCACATTTCCAATATGATTGAATTACGAAGAAGCGCCAACATAGTTTTAATTCAGTGCTGAAATCTCGGAAACTATTTCACATTCAGTGTGTGAAATGACAAGATAAGAAACTCAGATTGTTGTTAAACACTCCACGCTTCAGCCGTTTAACATGCTAGCAAGCGTTTGTTTGTCAAACTAAATCATGCAAATGTTTGAAATTACAGCTGGAGAACAGACGAGCGAAAAATAATAAAAAATAAATAAAAAGCTACAAGGCAACATGGTAAATGACAATGCGCTCTGTGTAGACAATGGATCATTTCTGCTGCAGCGTTTCCCTTTGGACTCGTCTATCTCTGGGCTGGGGTGATGTAAGTGCGGTCCATTCTTCGAACATGGGTCCTGCCGTGCTCTAAGTGCCTTTTAAGGACAGGAGCGATAACAGAGCAGCAAGCGTTCGTCACTCAAGGTTACATCCTGTCTGAACACAGCCTGAAGCTTCCACACGGCTCTGATCCACAATGGATGATTTGGAACTCTTGGATTCGGAACGTTTTGCCCCCTGGCTTCTTTCAGCTGGCTAGGGAGGCCCAGCCACCCTAGCTTCCCCCTGGAGGCCCGGCCACCCTCGCTGCCCCCCGGAGGCCCGGCCACCCTCGCTGCCCCCCGGAGGCCCGGCCACCCTACCTGCCCCCTGGAGGCCTGGCAGCGGTCAGTGCCACTGTGTGTCCTATGTGATGATGTGAAGTTAAACAGGGTGATCCCTTTTGTCCCGTGAATAGATTTCTGAAGACTGGGTTTCTATGGTTCCTTCCTTAGAGACTAAGACTCGATGGAGCCAAATAGGAAGCCGTCATTGTGTTCAGGCTTGGGTTTGAAATGTAAAACAGTTCACAGTAGCTGCTACATGTCATCGGAAAGAAATGATCATTATCGCCCAATGGCTCCCGGTCCACCTTGTTCAGCAGCAATCTTTTAATAAAAGCTATAGAAATAATTTCCTGTCAATATTTTTTTCAGTTGTATGGGCTAATTCTAAGCATTGTAGAGCCACCTGTGATTCAGGAAGGTAGAATGACAAACCCGCTGTTATTATGACTTGAGGTTTCGGGATCAGGGAAGTTGAAGTAGTTCGGCCTCCACTTTTGCAGTTGGCCTGGAACTATTCGCAAGTTTTTGTTTCACAACTCGCACTTTCATTAGTGACTCATGTATATTATTAGTTAAAACAAATTAACAATAAAAATCAATGGTCTAATTTCTGTTGATGATAATTGGAAGGGTGTCTACGAGTGTTTGACACAGTGTGCAGATCATAAACCAAACCTCCAGCTCTGCTCTGCTGCTGGTGGGTCACATGGACACAAATGCTGTCCTCTGATTGGAGGTTTGGAAAAGGAGGCAGTTACCATGGGAATAAAACTGACCCTCTGCAGCATTAAGCAGTAATGCTGCGTGTTCAACTGCATTTCCTGTTGATGACGTGGGGAATCGTTGAACCAGCTTCAGCTAGATAATGACTGGTAGACAACATTTTGATGATGCAACATCGCAGAAACACTCTATTTAGCATACAATTATGATCCAAATGTTGAGATATATAATACATACTGCAACAAACCCTGCTGTGTTCTGTAGTCGACATGAAAGTGACTAGTCCCATCTGTGTGAACATCAACGGGAACTGACAGTCAAAGAACTGTTAGAGAAGATCTTCAGCCAAACATCAATTGCGCAAAAACCTGCTTAAAACTCATGAAATGGTCTTCCAGTTTGATCATCATAAGGACCTGACTAAAACCAGACCTGGAATAGGTCAATGCAGGGGGGGAAGTATCTTCCTAAACACTGGATAACAGCTATGATATCGACCCTTACCTGTCAGACTAGAACACACTATACAGGCTGATACTGGCAGCAGATGGTGAGGGCTGTTTCCGCATCCCCCCCACATACACACACACATCCACATACATACATACATACATACATACACACACACACACCACACACTCCACAATGTATCTGGAAAAAACTGCTTAAGGCCAGGATGCTGCACCATATGGTTGGCACCTTGACTTGTTTACACACATACACACACACACACTCGAACACACACACTCGAACACACACGCACACCTGGGTTGTCATAAGATGATGGCATTGAAATACAGTAGCGTGGTATAGTCATAATTACATGCAACTGGGTTTGTTCGTTCTCTGATGATTTATTGCTTTACTGCAGCTGTCAGCGCTCAGGCGATGCTGATTGGGCCCCAAATAGAAACGTATTAAAATGCTTTTCTGGTGGGCCCAACGACAGTCCACCAACAGCAGTCTGAGAGCAGGCAGGACAGGCAGGGCGAGTCCACCAACCCCAGTCTGAGAGCAGGCAGGACAGGAAGGGTGGGTCCACCAACACCAGTCTGACAGGCAGGATGAGTCCACCAACACCAGTCTGAGAGCAGTCGGGACAGGAAGGGCGAATCCACCAACCCCAGTCTGAGAGCAGGCAGGACAGGAAGGATGAGTCCACCAACAGCAGTCTGAGAGCAGTGGGGACAGGCAGGGTGGGTCCATCAACACCAGTCTGACAGGCAGGATGAGTCCACCAACAGCAGTCTGACAGGCAGGATGAGTCCACCAACACCAGTCTGAGAGCAGTCGGGACAGGAAGGGCGAGTCCACCAACCCCAGTCTGAGAGCAGTCGGGACAGGAAGGGCGAGGCCTGGCAAACCCCAGTCTGAGAGCAGGCAGGACAGGAAGGATGAGTCCACCAACAGCAGTCTGACAGGCAGGATGAGTCCACCAACACCAGTCTGACAGGCAGGATGAGTCCACCAACACCAGTCTGACAGGAAGGATGAGTCCACCAACAGCAGTCTGAGAGCAGGCAGGACAGGAAGGGCGAGTCCACCAACCCCAGTCTGAGAGCAGGCAGGACAGGAAGGGCGAGGCCACCAACCCCAGTCTGAGAGCAGGCAGGACAGGAAGGACGAGGCCACCAACCCCAGTCTGAGAGCAGGCAGGACAGGAAGGGCGAGGCCACCAACCCCAGTCTGAGAGCAAGCAGGACAGGCAGGGTGGGTCCACCAACAGCAGTCTGACAGGCAGGATGAGTCCACCAACACCAGTCTGACAGGCAGGATGAGTCCACCAACACCAGTCTGACAGGCAGGATGAGTCCACCAACCCCAGTCTGACAGGCAGGATGAGTCCACCAACAGCAGTCTGACAGGCAGGGCGAGTCCACCAACCCCAGTCTGAGAGCAGGCAGGACAGGAAGGGCGAGGCCTGGAAAACCTGGCAGCAGCTAAACACTAGAGAAGAGTTCTGCTTCTCTCTCTATCTCTCTCAAACCCTAACCCAAACCCTAACCCCCCCTCTCTCTCTCCCCAACCTCTCTCTCCCCAACCTCTCTCTCTCTAACCTCTCTCTCCCCAGTCTCTCTCTAACCTCTCTCTCGCCAACCTCTCTCTCTCTCTCTTGCCTCTCTCTCTCCAGGCCTCTCCTTCCCAACCTGTCTCTCCCCAACCTCTCTCTCTCCAACCTCTCTCTCTCCAACCTCTCCCCTCCCTCTCACCCCCCTCCCCCCATCCCCCCCCCTCTCTCTCCTTCTCTAACCTCCCTCTCTTCTCCAGCCTCCCTCTCGTCCAGCTCTCTCTCACCCAACCTCTCTCCTTCCCCAACCGCTCTCTCCCCAACCTCTCTCCCCCCAACTTTCTCTCTCCCAACAATCTCTTCGTCTCCCGCAACCTCTCTCTCGCAACCCTCTCTCCAACCTCTCTGCTCCCCAACCTCTCTCTCTCTAACCTCTCTCTCCCCCAGTTCTCTCTTAACCTCTCTCTCGTGCCAACTCTCTACCTCCCAACCTCTCCCTCCCCAACCTCTCTCTCCCCCAACCTCTCTCTCCCAACCTCTCTCTCCCCAACCCCCCTCTCTCCTTCCCCGACCAACCCCTCTCTCCCAACCCTCTCTCTCAACCCAACCCTCTCTCTCTCCCAACCTCTCTCTCCCCAACCTCTCTCTCTCCAACCTCTCTCTCCCCAACCTCTCTCTCCCCAACCTCTCTCTCTCTTGCCTCTCTCTCTCCAGCCTCTCTCCCCCAACCTCTCTCTCCCCCAACCTCTCTCTCCCCAACCTCTCTCTCCCCAACCTCTCTCTCTCCAACCTCTCTGGAACCGATTGCGTGATTTAAATGCAGACTTTTTAAGTGGGCGATGACTTGTGATAGGATGTTGTTGTTCTGCTCCGACGCATGTTCTCTGATAATGTAAACAACCTAGATAGTCGACACACGGAGGCTGCTCGGATTTGATTCCAAAGGCCCTTTGGGGAGGAGGAATGTGAACTTCAGATATGCTTGTGTCATTTCCATTCAAAGAACGCTCATCTTATAAGGAAGTAAAGATACGTGACTGCCTCCAGTTTTTAAAATTGTGACTTTGTACATCAGGATGTTTCAGCGACCCGTCTTATCTCATTATAAGAGTGTAGAAAGTGTTCTCCAACACACCTAACTCCCTAAGGATCGTGCTGAGGATCCACTACTACCAATCAGATCATTATTACTCTTTTCATTTCAGATCAGGTTTGATATCAACTGAAGTGGATTCCTGTTCTACTTGAACCTTGATCTTCCTAATTATACTTGTGTGTTTATACCCAATCCCAACATCAACCAGATGAATTCCCTAATTGCAAAGTTAACCGTTGCAACAAATAGTGTAGATGAAAGTATTAGTTCTGTAAAACTTGAAACATAATTACATGTCTGTAATAGACTATTCCTTTGTAAATGGAAAGCCCAACTTGTACGATAAATGCATTCATAACACATTTATACGGCGCCAAATAATGCAATTTGAACTCATGGAGTTAAAGGCTTTTAGCTCGTCTCAATCACAGCATTTATCAGCCCTGAACACCCTCCCTTCTCTTTGCAGTCCCCCTCTTCCTGTCCATCATTCCTCCTCTTCCTGTCCACCATTCCTCCTCTTCCTGTCCATCATTCCTCCTCTTCCTGTCCACCATTCCTTCTCTTCCTTTCCATCATTCCCTCTTTCCAGCTGTCCTCATCTCTCCATCCTCCTCTGCACATGTGCCGCACCGGTGCCCTCGAGGACCAGACTTGAGAGAGTGAGAGCGAGCGGTCCTTCACAGCTTTCTAGGGGGCCTGGGGCCACTGATTAGTCTCCTTGGGGGGGCCCCTGGGAATGGAGGAGGAAAAGGAAGAACCTTGCGAAAGTAGCTGGTACACACACTCAATCACACCAGCAGCCAGTACATGTCTGCTGAGTATACGAACAACAGATCCAATTAGCCCTGCATCAGGGCAGATGCTCAATAAATGCCTTTTCCAGCATTAGAGGGCGGTTACATAGAGTACTCTAATGGGTCATTGAGAATGAGCTATTATGGGATGGGCTGTATTTGGCAGGTGAGATTCAGTGGACCTTTAACGCGGAAACAACCAGGAAACAACCATTGCCCCCCCTCGTACTGCCCCCTCCGTACTGCCCCCCCCCCACACACACACACACACACACTGCCTGCTCAATGGCAACGGCATTGAACTGGAGTCCTTGAGGTTACGAGTTAGGAACTACATGCTTTACACACACATGCCTGTCCGACCACGCCGTCCGAAGGTTTATTGCACCCTCGTGAAAAGACGGCGGGGGTTATCTCTACAGCATCCTGGCCCTTATATTGATAATCAATCGAAAGTGAACGTATGGAGGGATTCATTGCCAGTTGCCACGCCAACACCCCCTCCCCCTCCCCCCTCTTCCCTAGGAAAGAGACGAATCCATTCGAGCAGCTGTGGAGCAAAGAAGAAAGGTTGTTGGTGATGCCCTTCGAACTCTACATCTGTCACCCTTTACACAGGAAACAGGCTTTCTGCCATGCGTTGCCACACAGTCATGGAGTTGGCAGACTAGACGGCAAACAAGGAACCAGTTTCCTTTCTCCCCATCTGGTCAGTGGCAGCCCCCCAGTAGCCCAGAATTTGCTGTGTGGTTAAGCAGCCTAGAATGGCCTCCACAGATGTTTGCGAATGGTAATTGCATTATGTTAGCTACACTTCCTTGGGCAACACACTGCGTGATGAAACCTTCTCCCCATTATCCATGGCCCTTTCCTCCCTCTCTTCCTCCTTCTCTCTCTCTCTCTCTCTCTCTCTCTCTCTCTCTCTCTCTCTCTCTCCTGCAACCTGCTCTCAATCAGTCAGCACACTTCTTTCGTTTGTCTGCATTTCAACAGCCTGCTGCCTCACAATGGTCATGTTCAGATTTCATATATGACCAAATACAGAGAGATATAATGCAACGGCAAATTAGGGAGGTTATTTGATGTGGTTTTGCCCTTAACTCTACTGTGTCGTTGCTTTTCATCCTTCTTTTACGGTTCTCTTCCTTGCGGAGCGCTGTGTCTTCCTCTCTCTGTTCTGCCTCCCTCCGTTTCCCCTGTTGTCCCCACTAGAAGAAAAGCATATCTCACACAGAATGACTACACCAGAAAAAAACAAGCTGCTGGAAGACTTTAAACCGACATTAGCCACCTAATTAAATTATTGTCGTTGGTGTCCCATCCTCACGACACAGCTCTCTCTTAGCCAAGCAGCTCTGGTACAGACTTGGCAGTGAATTATCTAGAATTCACAAGGGGGATTTTTTTCCAAATTGTAATTGGTTTTACGGGTGGCGAGGCCTTGCCGTCGAGTTCTTTAGCCTGGTTTGACGCTGAGGAGGGCTGTGACGTCCTGGGTCCTTCTT
Source organism: Plecoglossus altivelis (assembly GCA_036571765.1). Lineage (NCBI taxonomy): Eukaryota > Metazoa > Chordata > Actinopteri > Osmeriformes > Plecoglossidae > Plecoglossus > Plecoglossus altivelis. Next base: position 1,531,420 of record BROE01000006.1, read on the forward strand.
GGCGGGTGACCTTGCGACGCTCTGTTTCTCAACACAGTCATCCTACACCGGCTGCAGATCGATGAGTAAGGATGGCAGCGTCTTCTACACAGAATCGCTTCATCACAGCTGGGATGAACGGGAACTGAGGGTAGTGAGAAAACAGAGCTTAGGATGACAGCTTGACAGCTAGCTCTGTTTAGCACGACATGGGAACTGCAGTCCAATTCTTACTCCTGTTTAGATTTCCACACTGGAATGCAGCAATCTTTTTTTTTTTTTGCACTGAGAGAAGCATGGTAGACGCTCATTGTCTTTCACGAAATTCCATCATGAAAGATGCCAGTTTTTCAACCTGGTGGTATAAATTATACATCAAACTGCAGCGAGGTGAGGAGGAGGGATGACAGGCAGAATTCTCTGGATTGGATTGTGAAGAAAAGATTTGAAAAATAATGAGAAATCAGTCCCCTTGCTGAAGAAGCTAATCCTATTATTTAATTTTCCAATTGTCGTTTAATCATTGAAAGCATGAAGACCTATTCCCTCGTCTTATAACGATGAATGACAGCAGACTGTGACTTGACATTCCAGTCCCTCTCATGTCAGGCAGTCCCTCTTGGCCGGCCCTTCCCTCACGACCTTACAGCAGATTACCTAGAGCTTTAAGGTGGCAGTTCAGCCCTCAACCTGCCAATTCTAGCATTCATTGTTTCCTGTGTTTGCTAGTTCATCCTCCTGCCCTTGCATAGAGATACTGTTTCTCAAGCCGGAGGGGGTGAGTGAGTGCGGCCACTGTGATTGGAGAAGGAAGGGGCGGGCTAGGTGTGGCGGGCGGGGCGGGGGCGGCTTTAGTAGGGGATGGCGAAGGCTCCTGTTGGCATTGAGGCCTGTGCATAAATCTCCTTGGCGGTTGCTGGTGCTTTGGCCAGGAGACATTTAGTGCCAGTTACTCTTCTCTCTTTCTCTCTCCTTCTTTTATCTTCCCTCTCTTTTCCGTCTTCTTTTCCTTTCTTCTCTCTCTGTGCCCTGCATGATCAGCATTCCTAATAACAGGGCGACGGAGGATGGGAGACAATGGAGGAGTAGAGGCATGTGTGGGCTGGATAGCTTGACAAGAGACGTTGGTTGTCCCGAGGCAGGCGGTGATTTGTTGAGGAGAACAGAGGCAGATTGGGGATGAATTGTAGCATGACATTGGGAGAACAAAACGACAAACACTGCAGAAACAGTAGCTGCCGTAGAGGAAAGAGTGATGCTAGCCTGAAAAAAAGAAAGCAAAAAAAAGCCAGTAAGTTTTCACCGTGATCGGCGCAAGCCAATTTGGTCGTTTTGCTTTTTCCTATTTCCACGGTTACTGTGAAAGACAATTTCTATAAGAACGAAATAATCTAAATGGTTTGGTGCTGTTGTTGATTATCATGGCACCGTAACATTGAAATGAATAATACTTCAACCGTAAAAACCCAGTTCTTAAAAACCACCCGTTAAAAAGCTGGTTCTGAAATGCACCATCAACATAAACACATTGTTCAGACAGTTGGATAGCAGCCATATTGTACTTGGTTTAATGAGAGACTTTACAGACTTTGATGCAATAAACTCAAGACAGCGGATGTCTTGCAGCTACGGTAGCAGTGCGAGGGAAAACACAACTTTTTAAAGGTTCGATCAAGCCTATATATAGTCCATCAACGTGTTTTATCTCGAGCGCCCTACAGTAAAAATAAATAAAGACGTGAAGGGTGAAAACGTCAGGAACACTTGCTTCTCAACTTCACAGAGTCATTCAACTCCTTTTCCATGCGCGTCAAAGTTCACCTGTGGCTTGATCAAAACAGCAATATTTTAGACGTTTTAAAGGGAGCTGTATCGCTGCGCGATATGTTAACAGGTCACCCAGGTCTTCTCTAACCCCTACAGATGCTCCCGTTGTCTATTCGAAGCTGGCAAAGTGCCTTTGCGTTACACAATCACGGTCGTACACAAAAAAGACTCGTCTGTTTACGTTTCCAGCTAAGCGACTTGGGCATCCGGGCTCATGACTATTTAACGACCCTACAGATGGCTTGCATCAGGGGTCTAGTCGCTGCGCTCCTATGGCGCTCAAGACTGGGAGGGAGAGCAAGCGAGCGACCCTCGTCGCTAACACCATCCACACGGGACCCTCACGGTGCATAAAACATACACAGGGCAGCGGGAGAACGAGCAGGTACAAGGCTGGTATAGCACCATGTCGTCGTCCATGTTTTATTCATGGTAATGTGTAGTGCGAGGGTCATTAAGAGCACACACGTGAGTCGTCTCTGCTTTTCTGGGGCGCACGCAACTGTCTGTTGTGAGGTCAGCTAACAAAACAGGGATGGGGCTTGATAACCGAGGCACGGGTTAGTCATAGGAGTGTGTGTGTGTACTGTGGCTAGTTGTGTGTTTGAGGGGGAAAATGCGATCACGCAAACGTGCTGTGTTTGAGATATGGGCTCGTTTTGATTGTTGAGGGCTTGTTATCGGAGCAGATCTCTTGCTCGTGAGGGGAGAGAGGATTAGATGCTGTTTCCTTGTGTAGCGTGGTATGACCTCCACCATCGTGACTGCTAGATAGGGAGTGAAGTTATGTGGTGGTTTAACCATGGCATCTAAAACATGTCTCTTTAAGATTAGGAAAATGTAAATAGAAGACATACAGCCACTAGAAAGGTACATTTTGACCTTGGTTTTGCTCCCTTGAAATCTACTATCCGTGCCTTATCAGATGTCACACAAACCAGTGTATATTGCAGATAGATGTTCAAGATTTCTCTTATTGTGATTCATGGCGATCTCATTTTCCGTCAAAAACCCCGAAGGATTTACCCTTGGAATTGGAATGTAAACGCGTGCCAAGAAATGGGACAAAATATTAGATTGTCAAGATGTCATACCGGTTTTACCATGGAAACAGCTCTAATTATAGTCGAGGTGTTGACATTGTCCGGAAGTAAGTCCTGTACACTTCCAGAAGACAGGCTTTTCATTAGAATCTCATTGACTTTCTGGGAACTTTCAGAGAAAGCTAACAAAGAGGACGACTAATCAATGTCTCTCTTTCACCCCTGAGGCCAGTGTCATTAATGGTATTGATAAACACTGACCCAACACATTAGACATAATGGGCCATTACTCCTTATCACACTAATAATTAGACTTAGTTTGATTCACATTAATGCTATTAACAATGTAGATGAGGTGATATTTTTAGGTTATTAATGATGAGCGTATAAATTACGACGGAATTATTCTAAAACACTAACAGATACTCTGAAATAGGATTTGAAACACACAACACAAGATGTCATTTCATGTAAAGTCTTGTTTTAATTGGAATTTTCATTCCGTTTGAGCAATTCATTATTTTCTGTGGACGAAGTGAGTTATGGTTTCAGGGAAAACGTCTGGAAGTTTTGAGCTTGTATGATTAGCTGTGATTAAAACACTTTACTTTGTTCTGATGTGGAAAACAAAAGCTCATTTTTATCAAAGGGAAAAGAAGCCTACAGCTATGCCACTAACTGTTAAATGTGCTTAGGCAAGCAGATCCACGCTCTACACCACATGCAATCACTTTTAGGATGAAGTCCCAACTTCCTTTCTCTTACTGACAATACTCACTCTGGCTTCCTCTGCAAGGAGGGAAATGGCCGCGTTAGTCAATTATTCAAACACATCTTCTGTAAGATAGGATCTCATTAAACGTATAAAAACAAAAACACGATTAAATCCAGGAACATGAAACCATTATATACTCATCTGTGGTGACGTTCATGATGATGATACAACATTTTTAGATGAGATGCTGATAATTCCAAACTATTCTGAGGATCGTAGCATGTATGGCATCGTGAAAAAAATAAATCAGTGTCTTGTGTGTGTTTGTGCAAGAGGAAGAGCCCTACACAAACGTCCCTGGAGCTGAAAAGTAGGCTGATGCTATTTCTAATGCACTTGTATCACTCGCATTAACACATGAGGAACTGGGATGTAAATGTGGCTGAACACAGAGCTGGTGACGGCTTTGATTCTATGGATCCAGCGTGATTTACGAGTTTGTTTCCTTTGTTTTCCCTGGCGCCGCATTGATTTATTGTTTGTATAAAACCCCCATATCCAGTGATGTCACATCAAAATGCGACTATGTCCTCTGTGTGACAAATTGCAGGTCTGGAAACATTTTCAACACACACACATACACAGACACACGAGGGTACATTGGTGCAGGTTTGTAGGGTAACGTTTTTGGTTACGTAACAAATTCGAAATTCATGACAAGTGCGGAATATATTTTCTTGTGCGTAACATGGCGTTGTGGTGAACAAGGATTCCATTCCCTCTCATAGAGTTTCCTTAGAAAGCTTTTCCACTTTCAAAATCGCCCAGAAACTCAAGATAACATTTCAATTGAACACCTCATTTGTCCTCATCAGTGACTCAAATACAAAATCTATCACCAAATTAATGTGTTCATGATCGTTTAACGTGGTATTGTATGAATCTAAACAGTTTGTCACTGAGGTAATGGGACTGAGTACAATGATGTGTTGCGTGGGTAAAATAATAATTCATTGTCAAAATGAACTGGCAACAAAGTCCGCCAAAACAAATTAAAATGACAGGTCTTCACATGAGCAAATGAGAAATCTTGTCATTTAAGCTCCTGTGTTCCTGACATGCGATGCTTCTGATGAGACTTTTCGCTTGAACAAACCCGCAGCTAGGCTTTTTATTAATACGTTGATACTTCCTCCCCCTCCAGTCCCTCCGTCAGCTGTCTACTCCAGCGCTCTGAAAAGAGTCAGTCTGTTGTGAATTTTCAACACATCCGACCCGTCAGGAAAATACATTTAAAAAAAAAAGGATTAAATTGCAAACGTTGCATATGACTCCGTATTTCGCTTCAGCAGCTTGTACATTAGCATGTAAAGACAGTCATGGAGGAACGTGCACAAGCAGTAGGGAGACCGTGCCACCCTGCCAGCAACACTCACCTCATCACATCAGTGGCCTCATTATCGTAATTATTTACTGTCTATCTTTTTTTCCGACATAGTCTAGTCTTCTTCTCTTGAATTTTTTTCCACAAGGTATGTTATGTGCTCTACCACTATATCAATATCTGACTGAACGCACATAAGGAATAGTACAGTTATCATTATTATTATGATTATTGTAAAATGATAATAATAATAATAAAAATGTAACACTTGCATAACAAACTTCCCTTTCAGTCTAAGAATGTAGTTCAGATGAATGTGCTATTGGAACAGTATTGTCAGAGTATAAAGTCGTTTCTTTGTGTCATTATGAACTTTTCTGGGCAAATATGTACCAAACACACACCCTGCTATGATATTTTCCTGAACATGAAAGACATGAGATTGTGGTTATCGTTCTCCCACTCTGCCATGTCACTGTGACGTACAGTTCTCTTTGTACCAGGATGGAAATACCCTCCCAGGTTCACCAAGAGTACTGCCTATTTAGTCTAGGGTTCGCCACCTGGTGAAACGCCGTGAGAGGGATGGATGGTGCACAGCGATGACTCACAGCTGACAGGCTGCGTGCTGTCAACCTCCAGCCATGTCTTGTTTGAAGCAGCCATTTTCTTTCTGTCAACTTGCACATCTCTTCTCGCTGTAGTCATGTTGCGCTGCTACATTTACAGCTTTAACCCAGTCCGTTGTTCTTTACGCGCTCTGCAGCCTTTACTCTACGTGGCCTACATACTTATTCCAAAGAATAATAGCAAAGTGTGTCGCAGGTTCCCCTGTGGGAGATGTGACACTGTTTACAAAATCGCTCTGAATTATTAATTAAAACACAGCAGAGATCTCAATTAAAGTTGTCATCTCTCTTAAATTGGCTGCAGGAACTTGTGTCTGAGTGGAGGACTCAGCCACGTGCCCCACCATTTTATTTCAAGAATCTCTTTGCTCTTGTTTGTCCTATGTAAATACAGTACTCAGAATAGAATCATGTATTTATATGGCGTATGTATGCAATAGTATTGGTGGTTTTTCTGAAAGACAGTATACTAGACTGTCAAATCTTCATGGAGAGACTAACTCTCGCCTAAGAGTTCGTTGTAATTTTTGTCAGGCTTCTCTGCATAGTGATGCAGTGCAGCATGCTAATGCTAACCAGGACCCGCGGCCTGTCTTTACAGTAGTAACACAGCGCAGCATGCTAATGCTAACCAGGACCCGCAGCCTGTCTTTACAATAGTGACACAGTGCGGCATGCTAATGCTAACCAGGAGCCTCAGCCTGTCTTTACAGTAGTGACACAGCGCAGAATGCTAATGCTAACCAGGGCCCACACCCTGTGACTTGTTCACAGTCGTGTGGCTGTTTGTCTCCCAGTGGTGAGACCAGCTCTTTCATAATCAACCAGGATGAGGTTCATAAATCATTTACCTTTCCTGTCCTGTGGGAGCTCTGAGTGTACTGTAAAGATAATCCAAAACATGAACACATCTCCCAAAAAACAGACACGAATGTATGATGGAGTATTGCCATTCCTTAATTGGTAAAAGCTTTCCATCACATAACGCCCCCACAATGGTCCACCAGTGCACTGCCCAAGGCTAAACGAAACGCAACACATCAACACCAGAGCCACTACACGTATGAGACACAAACACTAACGCAATTCTCCACAACAACACGATCAGTTTGTCAACAGTGATAGGGTTGAAGAGAAGTGATATGCACAGACCTGCGAGTCAGAAGCCATTCTCGTTCCCACCACGCCCGCTAGTCTTTTATTATGAATAAGCATCAATGTTTCATTTCAGATAACTACTTTAAAAGGCATCCAAACAAGCGCATTGTTTTTGTTTGTCATGAGAACGTTACCGCGGCGACGGTAGAAGGCGGCTCTCACGCACTCCTCTGTGGATTCTGTTTTCATAATGGAACACGTTTTTAAGCTAACAACATGGCTGCCCATCTCGAACTCACGACGTAGCTTAAAGATATTTCTCCGTGTCCTATTTCCGTCCAAACTCAAGCTACGGTGCCGCTGAGTGGAATAGATTTGTTTGGAAAGAGTTTTGCTGTACCAACTTTGCAAAGCAGTTTCCTTTAGCAATGCTTCAGTTAATATGGTTTGCAAAACAAGCCTGAAACCAATACTGACTGATTTTACAGTTCAAACATGAGTTAGACTGAACTTTGGCATTCTACTAATCTAGTTGACAGTCTAGTAGTTATGTTAAGTTGAGTTTATACATTACACTGTCGTTCTGAGGTTCAAATTGGCACCACCACAACATTTTTGCTCAATTCATTTCTAAATACATGTCCTATGCGATGCTTAAGTGTATTCTGCCAATAGTCGGTAAATACAACAGGAACCAGAAAACTGGAGAGAGAAAAAAAATTCTGAGGAATTGTACGAGAATTTGTATGCAAAAGCAACACAAGAGGAACGACAACCATTGAAAAGACGAAAAGGGAGCGAGAGAGACGGAAAGAAGGTTTTAAAGACTTGCCAAAAAACGTCTGAGCTAAGCCTGCAGCCTGTAACAGACTGTGTAGTTGGAGAGGGTGTCTGAAGACCAAAGCTGCCAGCCATGAGGTAAAAGATGAGGGCCGGTACGTTGACACCGAGTGAAAACACACCGGGAAACGCACAAGCTGATTAACATGAAGGGAGAAAAGCCTGTTTGGACACAAAATGGAGGCCAAACCTGCAAAGTAAGCAAGAGTTTTCTCCAACGAGCCTCTTAAACATCCTTCCATTTAGTGTGGTCTGTCGATGCTTCCATTGAATCCTCCCTTCCTCATCCATCCTATTCGATGGAAACCTCAGCTAACGAAAGCGCTGTTGAAGCTATATCGTATGTGCGTGCATATGAACCGTGTAACCTGGAGTTTGAAGCAGGAAGGCTTATCTAATGAAAGAGTGTTACAGAGCAGAGTGTTCCTGCCAAACCAGTCGCCTCATGTCAGCCTGTGCAGGATATGAGCGCATCACTTCCTGAACAGGCCAGGGATAGGCCTCACCTCTCTGGCCTCCAGCCTGGGGCTGAGGGGGGCTGGCGTGGAGGGGAGGATGGGGAGGAGGAGGAGAGGTAGGGGGGCGGGGCAGGGGAGGGGAGGGAGGGAAAAAAAAATGGGGGGAGAGATGGAGGAGAGGGGGGTGAAAGAGGGAAAAAGAGGGAAGGGAGGGAGGCAGTGAGGGGGGGAAATGGGGGAGAGATGGAGGAGGGGGGATGGGAAGAGAGAGGGGGGAGGAGGCGGGAGGAGGGAAATGGGGGAGAGATGGAGGGAGGGGGGATGGGGGAGCAAGCCTGGGAGGATTGTAGACTGTAACCAGGTCACTGTTGAGACAGCTCCAGTCTGCCTGTGTGATGCTCAGAAAGTGTGTGTTTGTCGGTGTAAAGCCTGTAGTGTGTGCATAGAATGAGCACATGAGTACATGTGGATGTATAGATCGATGTAAGTGTGTGTCTGTGTGTATGCAGGATGATGCATCGTATAGGTCTATGTGCGAGGTGGTGATTTAGCTGCCCTCAGCAGTGTTTGTCTTTAGGGAAAAGCTAAATGTGAGTGTTTGTGGTGTGTGTGTGTGTGTGTGTGTATGTGTGTGGGTAGGGGGGGGACAGGTCAAGCCACAGTGTAATTATGACCTTGGCTTACTCAGAAATCCTCTTTAGCACTGCCTCCAGACCTCCTCTACCTCACCATCCTCCCTCTCTACACACCATCCACCCTGTCTACACACCATCCACCCTGTCTACCATCCACCCTGTCTACACACCATCCACCCTGTCTACCATCCACCCTGTCCACACACCATCCTCCCTCTCTACACACCATCCTCCCTCTCTACACACCATCCTCCCTGTCTACACACCATCCTTCCTCTCTACACACCATCCACCCTGCCTACACACCATCCACCCTGTCTACCATCCACCCTGTCTGCACACCATCCACCCTGTCTACACACCATCCAGCCTGTCTACACACCATCCACCCTACCATCCACCCTGTCTACACACCCTCCACCCTGTCTACCCCACAACATCTCACTCCTCAGCTGCCTCCCTGGGGGGTTGGAGCTAACAGCAGGAGGTGCACCGCCTCTCTCTCCCTCCCCGCCAGAGCTCACCAGTCTGTCATTAACCCCAGCAGATGGCTTGTTTCAGGGGAAAGGTATTGTAGACGCACAGGAAGTACTGTTGATCCAGTTATTAGGAGAGTTTTATGCCAGTCATCCCAATCCATTCGCTTCTCCCTGTTATAGGGATTTCTGCTGGCTCATAACTTGCATTTTCCTACCACAGAGCTGTCAAAGTGACGCTCTGTTAAAGTGTCAGTTTTTCTCCCCCTTTCATTTCAGAAGCAGTTCGCTAAAACATGAGCGCTTTGCTAATGTTTGGGAAGGGGAAATACACAGAGTCAGGCTGCCAACTCACATATGATGAACTGCACCAATAGCTGCACCACTGTCATTTTCTCAACGTGGTTTAGCATTAATGAGAGCAAAGCTATCCCGGTCTCTCGCAGTTGAGCGGATCTTTTGCTGTGGTGGATATTTCCTCGTAGATATTTTGCTGTTGGTCTTCATCGATTGCTGTAAATGGATGTCATAGTTTTCACCAACAAGTCTATGGGGATGACATGGCAATGAAAAACAAATTAAAACTAACTAACAAAATATCAAGCTGGTTTTGGATAAATATGGCAGAGACTACGATAAAATGAATGGTAAATTAAAGTCAAGACACAACATTATTTTCCCAAATGAAGATGATTTAGTTTATGAGTTCTGTTTAATTCTATGAATGGGTATTTTATTGAATGAAGAGATGGTTTCGTGTTGTGAATGTGACAACAGTCAACTTTAATCCATGCAAGTAGGAATCTTGGAATATTGCAACTCAAAAAAACAAAACAATTACCTATTGTAACAAAGTGCTTTTTTGAGGCCATAATCCTTTTTTAAAAGGTTAGATCTTTAGTCAAGCCTGTGCAAGAGGGAGGAATTATGACTCTGCTTACTTCAAGTGTATAATTATTTATATTTTTCTGACAACCATAGCAGTTTAGACGGTTACCTGCATGAACAGCTTTAGGTTTCACAGAACATGTCCAGGTAACTGACACTAATGTTTGGTAACTTTTAACGATTAGTGACATTACTTCCGACTTTTCTCTGTTTCAGATGAACTATTTCTGTCCTCTGGTTCTCTCTCTGTGGGAAAAGGACCCGTGTCATCAGTCTTGAATTTGAAATGGTAAGTTGCCCTGTTATATCACTGTTCACTGAGGTAGAATTTGTCCTCAAGGTGCAAGTGAAAATCCAAAGTTGTTACGTGTCGTGATAGTCACACGTTATTTCGGAATATTTATCACTAACATCATACCCTTATGAAAAATACACTACAGAAAATGGTCTCTGAGACAAAACACATCAAATCAAAATGGACGTTTTTTTTTTCTTCTTCTTCTGGGATTTGTATTTTTCACTTCATATCACAGATTAGAGGGAACATTGAAGTCAAAAGTGATTAAAAGCAACTTCAATCTTCTTTCTTTGCTTCTCCAGTCTTGTTCATCTCTACCTGTTGTGGGAAACCTCAAAGATAATGTCATTTCAACAAACTGAAAACTGCGATGCGCTGAAAAGCTAGAACTGCTATTTCCATTTCAGGTTCAAATACATTTTCAAACATCTTGCAATAAGACAAACATGCATTTGCATCCAATAAATGGGACATATATAATTAGTAATCATAACTGCAGGTTGGACTGGTTAAAGAAGGATGAAAGTGGAAAATCTGAATGTTTTCTCAACGTTTCTTAAAAAAAGCTTTTTAATTTGTTTGTTTTTTTCTGCACTGACAGGGGAAATATGATTACTGTGCATCAGACATAAGAATGGTCTGATTCTTCGTGTCTGACCAGCGTGCAGATTTCTCACGCGTTTGTTTTCCCCCAAGGTCACAGATCTATTCAGTCCAGCCTGGCTTTGATTCAATCCAGCGTTTTACCTCCAGGAACCAGAGAAACAGAAACGGCTGTTTTTGTTTTCTGAATAGCATCCATCCAAGCTTGGGTGAATATGTTGTACCTGTGCCATCTTAAATAGGAGCGCTGGTTCTTCAGCCTCAAAGGGTGAAGCCAGGACGTAGACCTTGGGAGACTGAGGGCTCAGGACTTTGGATCATTCCAATCCAGACCAACACAAATCCCTCACACTGTCTGCCACACTATAACAGCTGCTCTGGCCTGGTACTCCATGTGTGAAGGTGAGGCAAACACAAGGCCACGCTTGCTGTGAGAAATTAATGTTATTGCAATTGTTTGCCTTCTGTACTGTACTGGTCAGTACTGCATTTGAGCAATACAGAGTACGTTCAATGAAAGGATATTCCACACTGGTAAAGCATATGGGAAATATCTTCTCATGCCTGTGCTAATACCTCTTTCAGTAATTATATATTTATTTGACTTTATTTATTCTAAAAATCCCTCAGTTTAGCATGTTTTGACTCAGGAAGGGTGAAATGTTCATAGCAAAGACAGCGAATGAAACACAACATCATAAATCTATCAATATCTCAGTATAGTTTCTGTGCTAAACTCTACCATTACACAAATCAAACCGTGCATTGGAGCCCAAAATAAAATGGACATTAAATGAATCCACACACCAACATTGCTACAGCAGTTGCAACCAGAAAGTCATGGTTGTAGCCACATTTCTCTCCGTCTTAGAGTATTACACTCAGAGAGCGTACCCACAGGAAATGATATCATGGAGGATGTCATCATATCCTGGGACATTGTTGTCCAACACAAATGCCCTTGGACCGTGTCAGACATGCACTGCAATGCAAACTGTACAGTATCTGTAGTTCCCACTTTTCATTGGGCGCATTCCTTCAGATGTTGTAAAACTGTAGAGATTAGATCTTGCTCAGTCATGCTTGGTTTTCATCATTTTGCCTTGTCGCTCCTTGTTATTTTTAAGCTTCATATCTTTTGTTCAGTGAGGGGATGTGTGTGGGGTGGGGGTGGGGGTTGTGGGGGTGCGGGAGTGTGTGGGGGGGAACAGAGCCCAAACACATCTTAGGAACCCATCTTGATTGTACGGTGTCCGAATCCTGGCGAAATCCTCTGAAGGAGTCTGAACATGTGAATGTTCATCTCTGAAGTACTTCTGGAGCGACCGTCCTCACTGTCATCAGAACAGACTCTGACACTTGCAATGTACCCCATAATTCCCTCTCTTTCTTCTCCTGTGGCAAAGACGTTCTGAATGGCCTTTAAAAAACCCTTCTTTCCACCTTTGAAGGAGTAAATAAAGTCAGACACTGTCTGAGGTTCTTTATTTTCGCAGCAAATATCCGCCGTGTGTTAATACTTCAGATAAGGGACACATGCAGTGTCTCCAGTTTTGCAGTGATGGCAATGCGTTTTGCTCCACCACTCAGATGAAGGGTTAGGCTTGTTTTGAAGAGCAGTCCTCAGATATTCAGTTTTCATAAATATGAAAAACATCCCCTATTATTAGTACATAAGAATATGCTTTTTGGTGTTTTACATGACATGTATTTTACTACAGAGTTAAGCAGACAACATGAACATATTTTTCCACCAAACTGATGCAGCAGTTATGCTTTCTGATTTTATTAAACCCAAATAAATGTTCGTCCACTAAACTTGAACATTACAAACCAAACTAGTTTTCCAGAGATAAACACATCCATTGGAACTCATTGGGGGAGACCATTTGATTGGCCGCAAACATTCTAAGCAATTTTTCTTGGTTGATTAGAGCTGTTTAGCTGTAGCTATTGAAAATGGGGTCAACACAGAAACAGCGGCAGGAAAGTGTCAGTAACTGTAATACAGTAAACAGATTTGAAGACAGATACCACCCTCTAACTCAACCTTCCTGTGGACTCATGTGATACATTTTGTTTCCCCAGAATCGTAGGGTCAACAGTCGAACACCCTCAGTTAAAATGCAATGTGGACACTAATCATGAAATGAGCTGCTTTAATTGCTAAATATAAAATCCATTTATGAGACTGGACCCAAATGAACATAGCTCGGATTTCACGAGTCGATTAAAATAAACTGCAAAAGCAAAGCCATCTGCTCTGCCAAATGGCACATCTTCTCTTGCTGTGTGCAAGAACTCCAGATAAATTAGTACCACATAAAAGATATGGCCTCCAGCTTTTTGTCTTAAATCCATAGTACAACACGTGAGCAGACAATGACGTCAACTACTCTGTCATTTCAAATCAAACTCGATCCTTTGGATTATCGTCATTTGCATCCACGGACAAACTATCCAAATCCAAATTGTCGTCTGCTGCAAATTCGTACATATTTAATTCGAACCATCAATCATAAAGAAATGATCGTCTTGACTTTACTTCCGAATTTTAAACAAACTTGTGCCTGACTTCACTAGAAATGAAGTGCTCTTATATTGTCTTTTGGGTTCTGGATGGGGAGATAATGGATGACGAGATAATGGCGGAGGAGATAATGAAGGAGATAATGGAGAAGGAGATAGTGAAGGAGATAATAGAAGAGGAGACAATGGAGGAGATAGTGAAGGAGATAGTGAAGGAGAAGATAATGAAGGAGATAGTGAAGGAGATAATGAAGGAGAAGATAATGGAGAAGGAGATAGTGAAGGTGATAATGAAGGAGAAGATAATGGAGGAGATAATGGATGAAAAAGTAATTAAGACGCAATGGATTCCTCCCTTTGATTTCCGACAGGCAGTTTGGCTGTAATGAACAGAAAAAGTATAGTACGGACACTTGTTGTGTGTTTTATTTACATTTTGACACTCCGGACCAAAATAACAGGTACAATTACTGTTTGCACATTTGCTGTTAAAGTTTTCTGAAGAGTTCTTGGTGATGATTGGATAGGTCTAAAACCAGCTAAATGTCTTCTACAATGCAAACAGTGTATGTCACTTTGGATAAAAGCCCAGTCTACAGCAGGAGTCCAATGTAAATGTAATGTCTATTTAATGCTTTCTATTCTTACACAGATCCAGCTCTCTCTCTCTCTCCCTCTCTCTCTCTCTCTCTCTCTCTCTCTCTCTCTCTCTCTCTCTCTCTCTCTCTCTCAATGTTCCCTCACTCCTCTATCTTCTACCTGTCTAATCTATCTTCCTTTCTCTTCCACCCCCTCCCTCCCTCCCCCCTCTTCTCCTCTCCTTCACCCACTCTAACTAGCTCAGACAGGCTCCATGCATTTTTCAGAATGCTTTTCCTCTACCCAATTAGGGAACATTACTTGGAGAAGTTCCCACATGTATGTTTAAATCGTACCTCAGTGCCACGGGGGATAGCTGGGTGGGATAATGGAGTCTGGGAGGCAGTGCTTACCCCAGAAGCCCCTTGCATTACGCCCTGCATTACAGAGCTTTCAGCATACCCTGGCATTAACACCAAGCCAACGTCTGAGGACAGACCTAGAAATACATGGGAAGCTGCCGTTGACTGACTGAAAGCATTTGCAAAAGTGATTATTTCATTTTCGTTTTATTTGTTAACTTTGGTTTCCAAAAATAATTGGCATGCAGTCTTTTTGTTCCTAAATGGGGAAAGTGCGAGTTGAGAAGGATCCCTAACCCTCACCTCGAAATATCTTATGAACAGAACTCAGGAATTATGTATTACAGCGGGGCGTTCACCCAAAAGGATTCATTTTCGTACTCTAATACAGTAGGTCTCTTATCATTAAAACCCTCTCAGATCTGTTTAGCACAAGGCATATCAGGCCAGATGCAATTTGTTTTCTGAGTGCACTGTGCAGTGCAAAGTATTGCAAATTTTGACCTCGTTATTATCAATCATGCCATCTCCTCAGGAAAAAGGCACAACATATCTACCGTCAGTGAATTTTCATCTCGCATCTCTTTAGCATCAACATTATTCAGTATTTATCATCAGTACCTGCTAAGACAGTCTCGACACGCAGACAGAGAGAGCGATCATCAAATCATACGTTTCTTTGCTAGTTAATTCATGTGCTTGCATCTCAAAATCCAAACCTTAGCACCTGTTACTGTGCCACGCTTCGGTTTGAAAAGAAATTTGCCGCCCGTGTTTTTCCAACTCGAAAACATATTTCAAATGATTGCAATTCGCCAGTAAAGCACACATAGCCTCATTCCACAATAAAAACAGATTGTCACACCTCCAGTGTTCTCTTGAGATAAGGCCGTCTATATTCCTCGTGTGAATGACTGGATGTTTTAATAGGATGAGTGTCCGCCTGCTCTTTTACTGTCAAAGGCTATGAGGATATCTGTGTCTCTGGGGCGTAATTCCACTTCTCATTGTGCACCACTGCAAGAGTTTGGCAATGGCTCCTCTTGCCGCTCGTAATTGAACAGTAAATCTTTCTAGAGTTTTCTTTTTCTCTTCTGCTATCACTTTCTCTGTCGTTTAAAAAAAAACTCTCTTCCCCCTGGCTCTCTCTCTCCTTCTCCCTTTCCTCCTCCCGACTCTTCCTCCTCCCGCTCTCTCCTCCTCTCTCTTCCTCTCTCCTGTTCCCTCCTGTCCCATCCCTTATCTCGCTCTCTCTCTGCTCCCCTCTCTCCTCTCCTCTTTTCTCCCCTTCCCTCCCCTCCACCACACATGCGCCTACACAAACACGCTCACTTTCTCTAATTCTCCTTTGCCTTCTCTTTCTCTCCCCCACTCTCTTGGTCTCCCCTAGCTGTCTCCCCCCCTCTCTCCCTTATCTCTTCTCTCTCTCTTCTCCCCTCTCTCTCGTGTTCCCCCCTCTTCCCTCCCCCTCGTCTCTCTCCCCCTCCTCTTTCTCTTTTTTCTCTCTCTCTCTTTCTCATACCCTGCAAGGTCTATCCTTCTGTTTCTCTCTCCCCTCCCCCCCCTTCCTCTCTCTCTTCCCTTGCCCGTCCTCTCTATCCTTCTCTCCCCCTCCCCCTCCTGCTCCTCTCTCCTCTCTCCTCCCCTCCTCTCTCTCTCGCCTCCCCTCTCTCTTCGTCTGTCCTT
This sequence comes from Plecoglossus altivelis, assembly GCA_036571765.1. Classification (NCBI taxonomy): domain Eukaryota; kingdom Metazoa; phylum Chordata; class Actinopteri; order Osmeriformes; family Plecoglossidae; genus Plecoglossus; species Plecoglossus altivelis. The sequence continues at coordinate 1,547,449 of BROE01000006.1, forward strand.
GATAAAAAGAAGTAGAGGTGCACTTCCCTGTGTTTGCTTGGCTCTGTTTGTTGGGAAACAACAAGTCTCCATGCTGTTGTATTTGTTCCTCTCCAGCGTGCTGTAGGTCCACGTCTCTGACAGGATATGAAAGAAAGGGCTCGTCTCTCTTCATATCCACGGTCTGAATCTGGGGGTCCACCTTTAACCCGGGCCACTGTGGAGAGGATCTCATTCTGAAGCTTTAGTGAAAGACAATTGTGTGACACTCAGCTCCACTCTCACCTGGTCTCTCAACAGAGAGGACTCTGGGATTGACCTGTTAGCCCTTAATTATAATTGCTTGTTAATTGCAATTGCTGCCAGCGAGGACCGCCCGGGCTCGGGAATCCTTTA
>BROE01000006.1:1551158-1632735 GCA_036571765.1 Plecoglossus altivelis
AGGGGGGAGGGAAGATGGGGGAGGAGGGGAGGTGAGTGAAGGGGAGGGGGGGAGGATGTGGGGGGAGGAAGAGAAGGGAGGGGGGAGTAGGTGAGGGGGGGAGGACGTGGAGGAGGAAGAGAAGGGAGGGTGGATGAGAGGGGAGGCGAGAGGAAGCGAGGGAAGGGGGGAGGAAGAGGGGGAGGGAGGTAGAGCGAGAAAGTGGAAACCGAAATCCTTGAAAGGCCTTTATCCCTCGTGCATCTACTCTGTTGTGCAGATGATTACACCTCATGCTTGTGAATCCTTTTATCTCCACATTCACACAGTATACATGGATACAGTATGCTGTATCTGGTCAATCGAAAATATATCAACCGTTTAAAAAGAAAAGGCTCATGTTTTGTCTCCTTACAACTTAAGTAACTTCAGCGTCATGCGGAAAGGATCTGGTGGAGAGGGTGTGAATACGGACAGCATCCACTCAAAACGAACAGAGAAACGAAACGTAGAGTCTGCCATAGTGCATCCAGGTGCTGGCGACCATGATACAGTGTGATCGGAGAGCCGTCTATGCTGGTGTCCAGTGTGAAAGATAGTCACCATGACGACACGCTACCAGCGAGTAACCAGACAGTCGAGTTAGCGCCCGCCGCCGTCTGACAACCAATCACTTCAATCGACGAAACGCGTCTAGGATCAAGTTATCTCATGTGATTTATTCATAACTGAGTAGTTTAACCTTTTGAGGTTTCATATCGCATCAATTCCAGTTACAGCAGCACAGGCACTTACGGGGAAAAGTGATAGATTGCGACCCATCTGTCACGAGCAATCTTTGATCATTTTATCAGAGACTTATTGAGCTACATCTGAGTCGTCCTTTTTTCTCTCGCGGTCAATTTGCGGTGGTGGGGAATATTTGTTAGCAGCAAGAAGAATCTAACGAGGAAGTCTACTTTTCTGAAGGTTGATTGACAGGGCAATGTTCCAGGAGAGAGGCTTGGAAATGATCTGAATAGTCAACACGATCAGAACAAAAGATCAGGGAATCATTTTGTGATTTGTGCAACTCCACCGAATGTCTTCATCTGATGGGATAGGAGAGGAAGAATGAATTCAGCTGTGTTGAAGTTGGAAGAAATTCAAGAGTTCTATTGGCATTACTGACAGACTTATCAAGAGTAACATATTTGGAGAGAGTGGCTTGCTATCGTATAGTTGACTTAGCCCTAAAATGAAAGTCTCTCAATTCTGCAAGGGCCAATCTTGCTCTACGAAGGGTTGGTAAAGAGAGAGGCGAATCCGTGTCTTGTGTAGAGAGGTGTGTGTGTGTGTGTGTTTAGTGTTCAGAGCCAGCGTGTGTGACAATGCTCAGTTCTCAACAGGCGATCCTTTTATGAAGGTGCTTCCACAGCATTTAAATGAAAAATGTTTCTCTGTTTTCTAGTCCGTGTCATATCCTTAACTTATAAACCGTTTTTCACACCAGAACTTTTGCCTGCAGTGTTTCGTATGGTTGCCTGGATGGATACCAGTTTGCTTCTGCATGTCACCACCTGGGACTCCACTTCTTGTCATTCGTCAATCAATGACGTCAAATGTGAAACTCATGGACACATTTAGATTTGATGTCATTGTGGATAGTGAGAGTGGTTGTGCAAGGGGCTGCGGGTGTAATCGTGGTTTTAGAGACACTTCAGAGGTAACGCGATGCCTGTGAGATTGGGTTTAAACATTCTGCAGTTGAGCATCTCACCAGATTGAGTCTGGAGTAGGGATCACTGGCGCCATCACACATCTCTCCTGTCTCCCCTCAGCCTCTATAATGTCTGTTCTGTCTCCCTTTCAGCCTCTATAATGTCTCTCCTGTCTCCCCTCAGCCTCTATAATGTCTGCTCTGTCTCCCCCTCAGCCTCTATAATGTCTGTTCTGTCTCCTCTTCAGCCTCTATAATGTCTCTCCTGTCTCCCTTTCAGCCTCTATAATGTCTGTTCTGTCTCCCCTTCAGCCTCTATAATGTCTCTCCTGTCTCCCTTTCAGCCTCTATAATGTCTGTTCTGTCTCCTCTTCAGCCTCTATAATGTCTCTCCTGTCTCCCCTCAGCCTCTATAATGTCTGTTCTGTCTCCCCTTCAGCCTCTATAATGTCTCTCCTGTCTCCCCCTCAGCCTCTATAATGTCTGTTCTGTCTCCCCTTTAGCCTCTATAATGTCTTTCCTGTCTCCCCCTTGGCCTCTATAATATCTGTTCTGTCTCCCCTTCAGCCTCTATAATGTCTGTTCTGTCTCCCCTCGGCCTCTATAATGTTTGTTCTGTCTCCCCCTCGGCCTCTATAATGTCTGTTCTGTCTCCCCCTCAGCCTCTATAATGTCTGTTCTGTCTCCCCTCAGCCTCTATAATGTCTGTTCTGTCTCCCCCTCAGCCTCTTAAAGGTCTGTTCTGTCTCCCCCTCAGCCTCTATAATGTCTCTCCTGTCTCCCCCTCAGCCTTAAAAGGTCTGTTTTGTCTCCTCTCAGCCTCTAAAAGGTCTGTTCTGTCTCCCCTCAGACTCTACCCTTGTCTCCATGTCTAATTTCCCATCTTATTGATGTATTAAAGTAAGCTTCACTTCGCCTTCAGCAAAAGGGTGTTTTATAGATCGCCAGAAGGGTGTCAGGACACTCCGAGTGAACAACACTTTGTCATTTCTCTAAGTGAATTTGGGACGTAAATTCTCCATAAGCTATAAAGCATGTTCACCGCTTTAAACAGTGACTTCGAGAGGAATGTTGTTAGACATTTTAGAAACAAATGTTAGAAAGAACCAAGTTCCATACGATTTCAAACTTTAATAAAAATAGTTAATTATTTGTTAAGTCTTCTGGAGGGATCCAGGCAGATGTTTAGATTCACGCATGGATGGACATTCGATGTCCAATCAAACTGGAATACACTTCCTGTCTTCTTGAGAGAGAAGACTACGCTTATCCTTAAAATGTCGTTAACAAGACAAACATTTTCATCTCAACTACAAATCTGACTGCAAAGTTAGCAAGATGCAACTTTTAAACATGGAAAAAAATATTGTCCTAATGAAGGCAGGATTGTAAAAAAAAGAAACTGACAAAGAGTTTTGTAAAAGGAAGAAAGTTCTATGTTAATATGTGATAGTACATGCTGATGTCTCAACTGAATCTCAACTCAAACTCACACTGCAGACGTGTCAGGTTAGTGACAGACATTACCATAAAAAAACGACTTGCTAATGCAGCTTTAGATGAACCCGTTCGTATCGCAAGGTTTTAAATTAGCTCTATAATTTCCACTTACATATCTTCCGTCATTCATGTGACGGTAATGAGATGGCTGTTGCACACCTATGTTTGTTGATGTTTATCACCACAGTAATACGCGGTGAATAATAAAAGCATTAATTAGTTTGTCACACCGACAGACTCCAATTAAAAGTAAATGTTTGGGGCTCAATTTCCCACAGTGTCATCGTGAGGTCTTGCGGTCAGGGAAATGGCATTGTTGGGTAAATCTGATATGCGCTGATCAAATACACCTTCCTTTTGAGCCAGACATTTCTCAAGATATATTCACAGTCGTGTTAGTTCATTAACATGTCACATTTTTGGATCCTAACATCTTAAACTCTCCCGATCAAGATTTCCGCACGGTAAACTAATATCCATAAGTCACTCAAATGTGTGGCAAAAACCAAAGGTGCCCCGCAAATATAGAATACAATTAGTATATGTAGACGCTTTGGAAAGACTTGAGATTAAGGTTACATTAACTACCATGTCACTACATTGTAATACCTACTGTTACCAACTCTGCAATGGATGGTTCAGTTGGTATTCTGCTCAGCAAGCTCACATTTCTCTTAAGGTCTTTAGAATTACCATGACCCGATTTGTCTCGGTCAAGTTTCAATAAACAGAGGTAATTTAAATCAATAAGTAGAGTAAAACACTCCTAAAATGGTGGACTTGGGCACAGAATGAAGGGAATGAGGAGGGGGGGAAGGATAGTCGATACATTTCTGCTCCTTTGTTGGACGAACAGAGGTATAGCCCCATTGGGTTTCAGTCACTCTCTATATTGATTGTAAGGGCTGTAATTTGCTTTTGTTCGAAAGTAAAGCTTTTCACCTCATTAAGTTCTGCTTATTGTCCCGGACAGAGGGGGGGTCAGGGGTTCATCATCATTAGCACCTGTCCAGGCGTCATCCCCAAACAGAGAGAGGCATGGAACCACCATCGCTATAGAAACCTGGCTGGTGATTGGCATGACAGTCCTTCAGTTAACACGCTGCCAGATGGATGTTGGGACATGGTGTATGTGAGAGCTTGAGGCCAGACAGTTAGCCAGCCAGCCAGACTACCAGTTAGCCAGCCAGCCAGTTATCCAGCCAGCCAGACTGCCAGTTAGCCAGCCAGACTGCCAGTTTGCCAACCAGCCAGCTAGTTATCCAGTCAGCCAGCCTGCCAGTCAGCCAGCCAGTCAGTTAGCCAGCCAGTCAGCTAGCCAGTCAGTTAGCCAGCCAGCCAGCCAGTTATCCAGCCAGCCAGTTATCCAGTCAGCCAGTTATCCAGTCAGCCAGCCAGCTAGTTATCCAGTCAGCCAGTTAGTCAGCCAGACTGCCAGTTATCTAGTCAGCCAGCCAGTTATCCAGCCAGCCAGCCAGCAAGTTAGCCAGCCAGCTAGACTGCCAGTTAGCCAGCCAGCCAGTTAGCCAGCCAGCCAGTTAGCCAGACTGCCAGTTAGCCAGACTGCCAGTTAGCCAGCTAGTTAGCCAGACTGCCAGTTAGCCAGCCAGCTAGCAAGCAGCCAGCATGACAAACAAGCTGGTTGTTACTAGATGGATTATTCCCCTGGACAATGAACCACTGCAGTGCATCCACAATTTTTGGCAAAAGGCAAAGTGTTTGGCAGTTTGGACACACTGTGAGGACTGAAACACAAACCCTGCTGGGTGAATCTATGAATTCCTGAGGTAAACTTTCCAGCCTTGCTCAGCCCACGATGTTTGATGTCAAAATATTATGGTTTCTTAAATCCACAGAGAAAATTCAAACAGAACACAGATGCACAAGGGAAGACATCAAGGAACAGATGAGCTCAGCTCAGGGTATAATACTGAAGTTGGATGAAGCTCAAAGTAGCTTAAGAAGATCTTGAAGAAAAGGTCAAATTCATGAGATTATTATTTTATAAAGTTCCCTCTTCTGTATGTACAGAATTTTGTTCAAGCAAACTAAGAAGAAATGTTTAGGGTTTAGCAGTTGGGCTGTAGTCTAGTTGTATCTTAACTATTGTGGTTAATGGATTTTTGTCGCGGCAAAAATGCTACAGATTAAATCACAAATTAAGGTAACTGTCAAAGTTACACGCAAACGATTTGTCTATTCTCACCCATACACAACATCCAAATTTGGAAAACAAGCATGGAGTACAGTTAATTTGGACAACAAGTCCCTGTTTTCCTTGAAATCTAAAGATCTTGAATCAGTCTGCAGTTAGCAGCAACCCCCTCATTGATCTGAGATGCGTTTGGGTTTGAGTGACGATTTAATCCAGTATTGAGCCTCAAGGTGTCTCATCCCTGCACCAAGAGCAGAGGACCTTTGCAAATCACTGTAAAGTTATCAAGCAAGGGGAGACATGAGTCTCTAGTTTTAGGCAAAGCTATTGTTTTCATTCACAGCTTTTCATTCACAGCAGCGACAGAGAGAGGGTAAGAGACAGTCAACATCATGTGAAGACTGCAACGTACAATTTCGGTCTTTTTTAAGATTATGGATTCAAAGTGTTTTTAGGAGTGATTGGGCTTTGTGTTAACGGTAATAATCTCCTGTTCAAATGCAGCACGGCAAGGATTTATGGTATTTCATAACGTATTCTTATCCTCATTTAGCATGTAAGGTGTCGTAACTCCAGAGATGTTAGAGATGGATACACAATCGTCGAAAACAATGTTACGACTCCAGGTTGTATTAAATCATTTATACTAAACTTCTACCAGTCAGTTGTGGCATAATTCTCTCTGAAATGCCAGCTCATTCCACACATGTTTGTCGAGTTCCAAGCATGTATCCATCTTCCTGCATCCATTACCAATTGATTCGCTTCTCACCGACTCTCCCCGACTGGCAGGGATCTTGAGGCTAGATAGCAACAAGGCAACAACAACATTAGTAAAAACTTACCAGAGTTCAAACGGGCTACGGTCTACAGGCCGCTCTCCGACAAATGAAAAACGGAACGCGAGGGAATCCACACCGATCGGCCTGCGATGGGCGCCGCTCTCGGTCGCAGCAGCCGTCAGCAGATCTGAGACGGGCGACAAGCAGACGAGTCTCTCTGTTTTCAGACCTGCCTCATCCCACGGCCGCTCACACAAATCACAGTGACACAGGGGCCGAGTCGGTAAACAGTTGATGGAGAGTTGAGGGGACCCAAACACTCACTCACTGGCCGCCTCATTTGGTCCGAGCTGGTGAGCTCCTGCCTGGTCCGCCACGGGGGCTCATCGCTCTGTTAACTTGGCTGTCAACGACAGCCAGGACAAGGCTGGAAAGCCAGACGCTGCTCTCTCAGCCCTGCGGACGCTGTGTCGCGTGTACGCAGCGCAGGAGGGTCTCGTTGCCACAGTTACTGTCGCGGAACGTCCAAGGTACAGACCGACCGCGTGTTTTAGTCTTACGTTACCTTGATTTGATTTCACGTGCTTTCCAGAAGAAGATCGGCAATGAGGATTGTGTGCCGCTATCGACTGAACTGTGATTTTTTCTGTGTTACTAAGATGAAATTTCTTCTCTGGTTGTTATTGATTGTAAATATGACGTGTTGGAGTTTGGCCACAGGACAAGGCTGATTGTCTGAATGCATTCATGTTGCTGCTGCTTGCTGGCAGAAGGCCAGCTGTTCAACACAAACAACTGATTCTACTGCTGTTTTGTCTTCTTTTTTCTTCTCTTTGTGGTCCGTTATGGTTTGTGTCCACCAAAAACCTTCACACCTTTTGCCTTGTACCCTTCTCCAGGCGAACTAAGAGGGTATTTATTGATCAGAGTTGCTGGAGGAGGATGGGTGGGAGGGAGGGAGGGGGGTAATTGGAAAGAAAACTGAGATCGTTACTTGAGAAACAACATTATTGACACACCGACTATTAGGCAATATTTGTCACTGTATGTGACCTGGGTTGGCCACTTGATGGTGTGTAGATGCCCTGATACAAAACACAAGATCACACTTTTTCAATTTGCTACTTGTTCCCAGGCGTTGCCTATCATAGCTTAAAATAGCGAAATCATTAACGTCTCATAGCTCATCTTATTGCCCAATGCTGAACTTATTGCTCTAAGGTTGATAAGCAAATGTATTTATTTCTAGCTGGAATGAAGATAATTCAATAACAGAATGAAGTGACAGTCTGAAATTCTCCTTCAGGTGTACTTAAAAATAAAACACAGGCGTTTGTGATATTCACCTGCTGTTCAGTGGGCCTTCAACCTTTTACTGTCAGCTAGCAAATCCAGAAACAGCGTTTTGGTAATGGGATAGAGGGATTCCTGGAACCGCTTGTCAAGATTCAAGACAGAAGACAATTCAAATGAAAAGAAGGCAGATAACAGCTGACATTTCTGCTAACATGAAGGAGATTGCTATCCGGAAGATGAATGCTAAAGTCAAGATGTGTTGATTGGGCTATCCTCCCTGGCAGCTGTGGCCACAAAGAGCCAGAATGCTGACACGTTTTTAGAACACCTCCCTCTGTAGATGGGCTATACATGATTATTTGTGTTGCTGTGTGTGTAGTTTGTGTCCGTGTGTGCGTGTGTGGAAAGGGGGGGGGGGGTGATAGTGAAGCGTTTCATCTTTTCTTCATCCTGCGCCATCACCTTCGTATTCCACGACAGAACTTAATGTGTTTTTGTTCTGGCGTTAGACTATTCTAATATTTGAGAGAAATGTGTGTGTAATATGTGTATAATAGATCCATAATGAGCTTGGTAGTGAAACCTCATCTGCCTCGGGCGCGGAAGAGATGCAAACATTCGTTATTTAAAAAGTAAACAAAAAAGTTTGGCTGATCAAGCCCCTCCGTGAGACCAGGTCACGCTTCTCTGTCTGTTGTTTGGGCAAAAAGAAAACTTAATTCAATGAGCATGAATAATTTTATCAAGCTGAGTGGTGAAAAAAAAATTAATTCAAGATGTTGAATAAAATAAAGAACAAGGTATTCCTGAGGGCAGAGCACAATGGAAACAGGCGAGTTTTGCACGCAGGAAAGGAGGGGAGAGTCAAAGATCTGTCATGCTTTTGAGGTCACGCAGATGGGCAGATCTGAGACAGACGCCACACAAATGTGTTCATCATAAGACTCAAATGTATTAACGTCACAGTGCTTCCTTGATAAGCAACCACAAAATACACTTGAACTCCCTGCCAGCATGCAAGTACATGCACACAGGCGTTCGGTGTTGTCATGCAATCATGTCCAGCAGATATTAAAGGGCAAGTCTGTAGACTAGGTCAGCTTACTAATTAGATGGGATCCCCAAACTCTTGTTTTTCTTACTTGAGCAGGTTTCATTGGCAAAGGTCAACACTTATATATGTAAAACAGATGTACTAATTATTTTTCCCAGAAAAATATGTATTATATGGTAGTCACGGACACAAAAGTTTTGTGAAAAAAGTGTTATGACATTTATTCAAAGAGAATGCAACGTCCCAGAACTGGATTTCAATACGAATCACGTGCTTGAATGAAGTGCTTCCAATGACAGCAACGTATCGAGAGAGATTTATTTGGGAAGTTTTACGTCATTTAAATACGTGACCCAGTGTCCAATTTGCTCCATCGTCACCCATGAAATTAGATTTTCACAAGACTTATTCTGAGTTGATGAAAACGGCTGGAGGACAGGAATTCTTCTTCACAAAAAGGTCAGTTGTTGGAACATGTGAGCGTTAGTGTCTGTGGGGTTCGTGTTGGTGATAACTATCTTATCTAGCGGAAAATGCTCTGGCAAAGCAGCGGCCCACATGAGACAAGCAGTAAATAAACAGGAATTAAACTTTAAAAAGAGAACGTATACCTAGATACGATAGGATCCCACGGCTAAAACAGCATGGAGAGATGTTACTGGTGTCGTGACTGTTGTTTTAACATGTTTGTTTTCCCTCTATAAGCTTTGTTGTCCACCTAAACATTCTGTTCACTGGACCGTGTTCTGATGTGTTTGTGGCTCTCTGACCCTGAAATGGACTTACTGAGGCACCCACATAATTTCAGCACCAAAGCCACGCTGGTTTTGTCTGCCCTTTCTCTGTCTCTCTCTCTCTGTCTCTCTCTCTCTCTCTGTCTCTCTCTCTTTCTCTGTCTCTCTCTCTCTCTGTCTCTCTCTCTCTGTCTTCTCTATCTAACTCTCTTTCTCTCTCTCTCTTTCTCTCTCTCTGTCTTCTCTATCTAGCTCTCTCACTCTCTCTCTCTCTCTCTCTCTCTCTCTCTCTCTCTCTCTCTCTCTCTATCTATCTCTCCGTCATTCTGTCTCACACTCTCTCTGTCCTTGTGGCTCACACTCTCTCTCTCTGTCCTTCTCTATATCTCTCTTTCCTCTATCTATCTCTCTGTCCCACTGTCTCACACACACTCTCTCTGACCTTCTCTCTCTCTCTGTCCTTCTCTATATCTCTCTCTGTCCTTCTATATCACACTCTCTTCTCTCCCCTCTTCCCTGTACATCCTACTCCCATCCGATCTCACTCTCCTCTCAGCTCTGAATCCATATGGTATTTATACCCGTCCAAGCATATCTCAGCTACAGAAACATTACTTTTCTTCTTGTGTTTCTCAGCAGCCATCTTCGCTACGTCTCAGAATCTGGTGTGAGAAGCGCTTCAGTCACCAAGGGCTGGGAGCCGCCATATTTCAATTGAATTGGGATACAAACACATCTGACTAGAAAGACAATAATCTGTAGACGTCTGTCTGCATGGCAGGTGTCCTGCTCAAGACCCAAGGACGATGAAACGTCGAGTGTGAAATTGTTTGAAGAAATTTATTGAAAAAGTATCAATGGCCGTGAGCCAGTTAATAAAGAATCTCACTACCACACTGCCATGGAGATCCAGGTTTGTAAAATAACCTTTTCCACCACACGCCTCCACCATCAAATCTTTTTGAACAACACATATCCCTCGATGTCAGATCCTGGCTGGTGACCCATCCTCTCCAAACACCCCACTAGCACAAGGTGTATGTCAGACATCCGTGTGTTTTTCACATCCTAGCCATCTGCTGGGCAGGCGAAAGTCTAATCAGTTTAGCAGGGATGTAGAAGATTAGCGTTCCATCAGCTAATGCTGTGTGTGACTCGTACACACGGCATCTGCCTGCAGGCTTTGCTGTTTTCGTAGATTCCTTCGGAATCTTGTTTTGGCTTTGTTGTTGCCTAGCTGTTGTCTTCCATCGGGTTCCAGTGAAGAAAGCTTCCAATTAAATGCGGATTTGGTGAGGTTTGTTATCACAGCAGAGAACCACTGTCTTCAGTCATCAGGGGTGGCGTGCGCCGTGTGGATGTTCAGGCCCCTGGCTTCACATTCCTTCTCTCAGCTAATTGTGCGCGCACACCAAGTTTCACATGTGCGTGTTTGCATATGTGTGTTTGTTCTTTTGGAACTTTGTTTTCTGCCTCTGTGATTGCGTGTGCGTGTGGTTGAGTGTGTGTGCGTGTGATCGAGTGTGTGTTTGTGTGTGTGTGTGTGATTCTGTGTGTGTGTGTGTGTGCGTGTGATTTTGTGTGTGTGTGTGTGTGTGAGAGAGAGAGTTTGCTTGAGAGGGACAAATCTTTCTGTGAGAGTGAACAACAGTCAGAGATGAGTCAGTCTAACTTTCAAAGTCTGCACGTCCATGTCTATTTTAACCCTCGTGCTCTCTTCATATTCTGCATCTCACCCTGTCCTGAGGGTCAAAAAGGCCCCACCTTTAACCCTGAAATAAAGCAGGTTAATTATATTTTTACCCTGTACCCTTTTGGGCACTGAACTTTGTAGCCATGCAGCACCTGAATCAGAAAGATTCAGTTTAGTTTAGAGTTTAATCAAGCGCATACAATCTAAATGTCTTGTCAGGGTTAGGGTTAGTGCGTGGGTGTGTCTTAAACACAGTTTGGGGTCATTCTGACACCCGAAGAGAACATGAGGGTTAAGTTGAGTTTGTTGAATTTAGTGGGACTCTGCAACAAAACACACACTTTTTATTTCACCATTCAGAAATCAACCCATTGGACAGAGTGGAATGTAACAGTTCAACAAAGATCAGTACACAACCGATGCATAATTATTAAATAGAGGCCTGGCTATTATTTGGCAAGAATATTCTCAATGCATATTTTTATTGTCCAAGGTCTGTGTTGCAGGTTACATCTTGGTTTGTATTGTCATGGATCACGCAGGCATTGTGACAATGCTGATTTTAAAACCTCAGTTTGCACGTCTTCAGAGTTTGAGCAGGTTCAAATCAGATTTCACCATCACGGCCTCGATGGCATTGCTGCTGCAGTCGCAAATTATCCAGATGACACACACTGAAATAAACAAATCATTTCCTTCGAGTCTCTTCGGTGTGCCTTTAATTGAGTTCATGCTCGGATCAATGCAGCCAAGTCCAGAACACTCCTTGGGCAGATCTGTGCCATGAACTGGATTGAATACACAAGCTGAGACATGCTCCAGTCCATCTTCACTTAATGAAATCATGGTGGTGACCATGCCAGAGGAAGCCACAGGCTCTGAAAAGTGACTTCACATTACAGCAGGGGAGGTTGGAAGCTCAGTCACATCGCTGACATGCTGAGCTATGGAGCTGGGCCTTGAAAACGGGAAAATTATATCGGGAAATAATTCTTGCGAGAGAATGTAAAGTTTAACCGTAAATCCTGATGGAGAGAAGTGACGATGTACTGCCTGGTCATGCGAGAGCAGGCAGAGATTTAGGGGGTAGTTTTATGAGTCTTGAACTGGGAAACGGCACGAAATCTCCATCCAGTCAGGTAAAGCGGCACTCTGTTCAAAAAGCTGCATTTGAATGGGGCAATACCCTCCTTGCTTTTGTTACCATACGACTTTTCGTTGAAAAGAGGGCCTGTAATATTATTTTTCCCCAAATACCCGTAAACGTAGCAACAAGGGCGACTCTTCATTTCACCGGTATATAAGCCAAACAGGTCATGGTTCATCCCAAGCTGAGCTTTTCATAGTTGCTGCTATTGCAGGCAGAATGGGATCGGAGCCCCACATAATCCTGCCCATATATTCCAGAAGCAAAGGATGACAGAACTGCATTTTATGGTGCGTTAAACACAGACCGAAACAAATGGCCAACGAGGAGCTGAAAACGACTCGGATGTGCTTTGGTCTACGCAGGCGTGTCTGGCCTAAACAGGAAGTGTCCGACATCCAAACAGGAAGCACGTGACTAGGAGAGAAAATGATCATCTCATTAATCACAGTGTTGGGCAGCGTTGCATGTATATTTTCTGGAATATTCAGAAGATGTGTAGTATGCATTCTGATTCTCTGGTATCAGGAGGTTAAATATTAAATTCCCTTTCTGTTATAGCGTTTTGGGTAAAAGTGCCTAGTGAATAAATATTATTAGTAGTCAAGTTCTAAGCTGCATTAAGACACATTTGAGGTCCAATCAGTGTCCTGTCTGAACTGAACCGCTCACTCATCCTGAACTGTATACGAATCAAAAGAGAGGGGGAAGGGAGGAGGAGGGGGGGGAGTCGAGGCAGTTGAAACGCCTTCCTGGGGAACTGAACATGAACACGCTGGGATGTGACAGAACCCAGCTGTCTTTGTGGTGTTCCCAGACGGATCTAATCAGGGTTATGAATAAGTGAGAGGTTTCCACAGTACAGGAGCCGATCCTGTTCAGACTTTTGGTTCTTGTAAAGGACAGCCCATCCTTTGATTGATCTGTACTTTGAGGCTGGCTATTCGTCTTAGTCAATCATCTCAGATATATGGCTGATGAATAGAGATAGGCTTCTCACAGCAATAAACTCTGGTCTGAGAGACAGGGAAAGAAGAGGTCACGACTGTGCCAAAACAATTTCAGTCATTGGCAGTGTGTGTGTGTGTGTGTGTGTGTGTGTTCATTCTGACAGGTACCAACTGCCTACGATTTAGATGTACCATTTTCAATTTATTATCAAGATACTAAAATGTTTCCTGTTCCCAAGGAGATGCCAAGTACTGTTTAAGTACAAAAATGCAAACTGGATGCCAAACTGTGTTTTAAAGGGATTAAACATCAGAAAACAACCCCCCCAAAAAATTCAAAGAAGGTCAATTTTGTTCAAGTAAATTATAATGCTGTCCGTAATTTGTTTATCTTTCAGAAATTCATGTCTTTCTTTGGACCCAAACTAAATTTAAGTGGAGCAGGCTTTCAGAGATGCACTTCACTTAACACATTTGCCTTTTGGCTTCAGTTTACAAGGGAGTAAAAAACAGACTCCTACAGCTGTTTCTCTCTGAAAGAGCTTCTTCTACGAATCCTTGTGACCCAAACCCCACATCTACCTGCGTCTTTCCACAGCCTCTGATTACAGTTCTCAAGGGACTTTTACTAAGTCAGTTGCTCCAATTAAGCTGCGTTCATTTGTTTCTGTTCAGTGCCTCTTCTGTCCCCAAATCCTGCAGTCCTGGATTGTTCTGTTCAGTGTGTGTCCCAGGAACAGCCATGTTAACCTGTCACAACAAAGGGGTTCGCTTTTGTTTGCTGTCACAGCGCCTTGCCGTCTCTCTGATGGGAAGCCTTCTTAGTTTCATTTCAAAACTGTTTGTTTGTTTCAAACGTTCACTGTTGGTAAACCACTGCTTTCCACTGCTCAGGCCACAGAGCTAACTCCCTGACTGTAGTTAGACAACCTGAACATGGTTAAGATGTCAGTGTTTCATTATATTATGCTGTAATTCAAATATTCACTTTCCACTGGGTTTCCTTAAACACGTTCTTCTAAGAAACAGAAACTGTTGCTCTCTTGTGGGGCGGTCATGTAATGATTGGGGGGATTACACTGAAGATGTGTTGTTATTATGGATGGGGGGGGGGGTGGGGTGTGGTAGTATTAGGCACGGTAGAAAGGGCCGTCAAGCCACCAAAGATCCAGAGCCAGAGGGGGGCCTTCCTGTGGTGTAGGACTCTTTCTTTAACCCTCTGTTTCTCCCGTCTCCTTAACGATTCTCATCTGAAATCGCTGGACGAGTTACTTGCGTAGCTCAAACATCACACTGAGATCTCTGGCAGCCCAAAGTCGTACATTATCTGACAATCACACTGATGCTTAGCGACGTATCATGTAACATGTGTGTATAACTCTCATGCAGCAGATGCTAATTGCGATGCACTTGTGGAATGGTAGCCTTGGGACTGCCAGACAGTGTAAACAAGCTCAGCAAGCTGTTCTCATGTTCAGGCCGAGGACGATCAGTGATCCCATCTACTTTGGTTCCAATTTCTCTCCACCCAAAGTCTTTTTCGTCAATAAATTGTTACAACCGTTATAAAATGTTACGAACGAAGACAAGCGTGGACTTGCCTCTGAGAGAACGTGATGCGATGTCAGAAGTACCGTCTTTGATAACCAGTGTTCTTCTTTGTCTTTTGCCTCGTTTCAGACATCTGAAATAGAGTGACCCTGCTGTGTTCTCCTGCGAACGTGTTCATCGGACGGTTTGTAAGAGACCCGCATCTCCGTCTCCCCAACTGGACGTCTGCTTGCCAATAAGGTTGGTGCTTCTGTTTGTTACAACCTCAATGAAAGTAGAGATGCTTTCCAGATACTCTTTTCACCAGAGTTCACTTCATCTGATCTCTGATTCATCCTCCGATCCACTCCGCTTTGAGGCATCAGAAGTGACATTTCCCTCCCAAAGGGCACACATGACACAGACGCAATCTTGGATGTCAACACGTCAACATGGTTAAATGCCCGGTTTCAAATGCCAGCCCACATTGCGTGTCATGCCGAATAGGTTTGCTTGCCTCTCCTTCATTCCCTTTTCCTGTCACGTTTTTTCAGTACGAACCCGGTAAGAGGCTATCAGAAGGGTGATGGCGGTTCGGAAATGAAGGTGTTTGTACTAGAGGGCCAGGCCGTAACACCACCACAGAAAACGTTCTCCACAAACCCTGGACTGCCATGAGATTCCAATTAGACTACCCACCTTTTCACTATTTATCCTACCCCGCCCCCTCCCCCTACACACACTAACACGTGATTACCGCTCTTGCAGTTGTAAATGTTCCTCTGTTATACAGTTTAGAGTGTATGTTCCTGAGGTAGAACGTAGAGAGTTTCCCATCAGAACGTGGTGTCCTGAGAGTTCTCTCAGATCAGCTTTGCAGCTGATTATAACGACGCGCTGCTGGAAATCAGATCCTGCAGTTATCCTCTCTCTACCCACACTCACGGCAGAAATCAATTTCATGTGCTTGTTCTGTATATCATGTTTAGAACCTCTTGTTCCAGAGTAGATGGAAGAACCAGCGAACAGAAGCGATGCAGGAAGGAGGTGTAACGTTAGCTAACAGAGCCTGACCTGGCGTCCGGAGTAGAGCGATGACCTTTCACCTCTGATGTGGTAGACGCAGGTTCGGTGGTAGACAGGGGCGGTGTGAAACCCAGTCGAAAAGTTTGAACGCTCACTTTAATACTGCCCACCCACGCTATGAGAGAGCTTGTTTTTCAGTGGCATAGCTTGTTAAAGCTGTGTTCATAAAGGTCAGAGGTCACCTGCGTATGTTAAAAGTCCTGCGTTCAAACCCTGCTACGGGACAGATCTGAGGAAGTGACTGCGATGAGCAATGAGACTTCACCTGTTCCACATGGAGAGGGCTTAAATAATCACCTGACACTCCAGCGTTCAGGTCACAGGTCGCACAGCCAGGTATGTAGGCCAGCATCTTACCTGGTTGTCACCCTTAAGACCCCAGGTGTATCAGGCGCTGGTTACAACGCAGCAAATACAGTCCAGGTTTAACAGAACAGGACTGCTGTCTCCTTTAATGCTCTTCCTCCACCTGCAGCGTGATTGTTTCGCATGTTGAACATGTGTCAAAGCTCCTGAGACCACTTACAACAACCTGAAACATCTGTTTGAACATTTGCATGTTAGATTGTTTCGTGGACGTCTGCTGCCTGGAGATTTGAACATTATTTGACAGTGGCCAAGATATCTGGGAACCAATAATAACGTCATAATTAAGCCATTAACACCACATCTGTACTCCTGATTCATTTTCTATAGAAAAAACATTTTTTACTAACAGACAGCACAGCTGCATATGCTTACAGTGGATTTCACGTTTTAATTCATTAAGAGCTGTAAAAAAAAATATCCTCCCACCCACAAAAAAGAAAGAAAATAATAATTTGAATAACATTTACTAGGGTGCGGATGCCCAGTGATCGTTCATTACAGGGAACAGACACGGTAGATTTACATTCAATCGCTATTCCACGATTTTCCACCAGAAGAAGCCACTTCAGCCCTGTTTTACATTCTGTCAGCAGACATTATTATTATAAAGACTTGGTGCTGGGTAGAAGAGAGGTTTGCATCCAAGCCTCTGGTTTGCAATCCCTGCAAAGCCCAAATCATCCTAGGAAGAGATGGAGCTGGGTGGAGTAAACGTGAATGTAACTCTCACATCTCCAGTGGAACTCTTAACGTTCCGAGACAGACTGGAGTTCAGATTCTGATTCACAACAATAGAGGTTCTGGAACTCTGAGTCTTTGTTTAGTGTTGTTCTGTGTTTATCTGTTGTTCTCACCGAATAATGCTTTTATTTATGATGAAGCTTTACATAATGCTTAAATACATATTGAACTCTTCCATAATGCTTTTATACATGAGATACCCTTCAACAATGCTTTCATAATTTAGGAACCCTTCCATAATGCTTTCATACATTAGGAGCCCTTCCATAATGCTTTCATACATTAGGAGCCCTTCTATAATGCTTTCATACATTATGAACCCTTCCATAATGCTTTCATACATTATAAACCCTTCCATAATGCTTTCATACATTAGCAGCCCTTCCATAATGCTTTCATACATTATGAGCCCTTCCACATATACAAATATCGGATGTATGTGTTCAATACTGAACGTAAATAAATGTGCTTGTATATATATATGTGTATATATGTATACGCACATATATACATATATGGACTGTTCAGCACATCTCTTATCAAGGTCAAAAATAGGCAAAACTGCCCTGTTGGACTTTACATCTATGGTTCTAACATGAATATGTTATAATCTATTTGAACTATTTAAATGTTTTTACGGTAAAACCCTCTTGAGACTTGTTTTGTTCTTAATTTGTAATGTTGCCTTTGGCATAAACACTGACTGAAAATAGAATTCTTTGGCCTTCTGATTAGTATGACACAGAAATCCAGACTTGGAACACCAGAACACAAATATTAGAAACATGGAACATGAATAGTAATAGAAAAAAAAGATTCTAACAGTAATAATAATAATAAAAGTGTTCAGTGTTCAGGGAGGTGGAACTGATTCAAGAAGAATCTGACACGTTTCATAGGCGATGATTTGTTCTTTGTTTAGATTTAGAGAGATCGGATCTCTAGAGACTAGGAAGGCCTAATGACTATCCAGGTTTAAATCCCTATAAAAATGTAAGAGTTTAACATAAACTAGGTGGGTGGGCAATCCTTATCGTCGGGGGCCACTGTCCTGACGGTGTTTGATGTTTCCAAAATCCAGCAAACCTAATTCTAATGAATGATCATTTGCAGGCATCTAGAGAGCTTGATAACGACCCATTCATTGGAATCAGGTGTGCTGGAGCAGGGAAACATCTAAAACCTACAGGACAGCGGCCCCTGAGGACCAGTATTGCCCACCCTGATATAGACAGAGATGAACAATAGCACTGTATCTCTGACTGTGCCCATTGCATGGTTCTAAGGCAGGAGACATCAGGAGAGTATGCTACACACAGACGTATGAGTATTATATTTCATACAGTGGCTTGAAATCCT
The DNA here is from genome assembly GCA_036571765.1 of Plecoglossus altivelis. Classification (NCBI taxonomy): domain Eukaryota; kingdom Metazoa; phylum Chordata; class Actinopteri; order Osmeriformes; family Plecoglossidae; genus Plecoglossus; species Plecoglossus altivelis. The sequence continues at coordinate 1,569,233 of BROE01000006.1, forward strand.
CACATTGCTCACCAACGACACCAAAATGTGACATCATTTCACACGACGTCGTCAACTCTCTCCGGCTTACCTGAGTTCAACCTGTTGAGGACTTTTCTCTTCTCCTCTTCTCCTCCTGGTGTGGCTGGCAAGAGAGCTGTAATGGCCGGATACAATTACCTGGGTGTAAGATTTGGGGATTTGCAGGGTGTTTCTCTTTCCTGGCGGCCATGTCAGAGGGCAGGTCTGAGCGGCAGGAAGGAGGACATGGCTCTTGTCAGATGTTTGGCAGTGATCTCCGGCTCAACGCCTGAGCTGTCTGGTCTGTCTGAGGATTTGAAATCTCAGAGGAGAGCAGTGTTCAGGACCCTGGACAGCTCACTGCTAGCGTCTCTTCAGTCAGACCCTGGACAGCTCACTGCTAGCGTCTCTTCAGTCAGGACCCTGGACAGCTCACTGCTAGCGTGTCTTCAGTCAGAACCCTGGACAGCTCACTGCTAGCGTCTCTCCTGGACAGCTCACTGCTAGCGTCTCTTCAGTCAGGACCCTGGACAGCTCACTGCTAGCGTCTCTTCAGTCAGGACCCTGGACAGCTCACTGCTAGCGTGTCTTCAGTCAGGACCCTGGACAGCTCACTGCTAGCGTCTCTCCTGGACAGCTCACTGCCAGCGTCTCTTCAGTCAGGACCCTGGACAGCTCACTGCCAGCGTGTCTTCAGTCAGGACCCTGGACAGCTCACTGTTACAATCCCTTCAGCACCCTGGACAGCTCTCCATTTCAATCACTCCAGGACAATAGGTCTTCAATATAATGCAAAAGGGTCGTCATTTCTTCATTTGACTTTACAGGAGATCAGCATAGCCTGAGGGTGCAAGAGTTCCTCTTCAGTATCATCCTTATATTTAAACAAACTGTCTGTTAGAGTGACATAGCCAGAAAAAATCTATAGGAAATCCATAAAAAAGCACAACAGTATTCTTCACTGTTGATTCATGGTACATAGTGAGATTTGTGATTATACTTGAAAGTACTACATGTTAGGTTACGTTTGAAGAAGTGATCACAGCAGGTGGGGGATTTAAAGTGTTGTGGGGGGTTTTTTAAACAGAAAAGGTGTTTTCCAACTTGTACCTAAGATAAAGTGCATAGGTCACAGCGGGGTATAAGTGCGTGTTATAGATATCACATACGATGTCAGCTTGGGAAACAGGTTAAAGATTTTTTCTTTTGACGGTATAACTGGAAGGTAAATCCCTTATGGCAGGTGGCTGGCAGGTGGGAGACCTGCTCCTCTCACGTGCCCTTCTACTCACATGACATCACGAGCGACATCGTAGGAGCAGCGCTCAGCGTGCTCTTGCCCCATGCTGGGAGGGGCTTACAGATGGTCATAATAGCAACAGACGCTGACAAATCACTGTGTTTCTTCCATGTTCTTCTTTCCAGTGTGGTGGGGGAGGGGGGGGGAGGGGGAGGGGGGAAATATCAATTTACTTTCTTTTCCGACAAAGCTGAAAAAACGAGCTTCAACAGGGTTCCACCTCGTTTCTCAGGCACTGGCTGTAGACGCATCCTGAACGTTCAGAGCAGAACTAAACTCCTCATCGTGCTTAACGAAAGACAACAGTTCCAACTGACGTTTGTTCCAGTAAATTAACCCACAGATGCCAGCAGAAGCTGTAGAGGCCACCGCTCTCTGGCGGTCAGTCGTAGTGGGAGTCATGGTCTTGTGGTCGAACGAGGCACAGCCAGGTGAGCTCTGGCACAGAGATGACCTTTAACCCTGAGGTTAATTGGAGCACAGTGAAAGACAAACTATGACCCCACGCACACACACACACACCCATACACACATACGCACACATACACAGTCTCACACATACACACACACAACTCTCCTCATCAGCATGAAACAAATTATCCTTACACCCCTTGGTATTGTGTCTGTTCTGGAGTGTCCTTTCAACGCGAGCGTATATCTTAAACCCTCCCACTCAATAACTCAATTCTCTTCTTATCTTAGGTGCAGAGATTTAGAGTGAGTGGGGTGGGAGGGAGGGAGGGTGAGAGGGAGGGTGGCTCTCTCTCCCTGGTCGGCAGAGATATCACCACGGTGGGATTGTAAAAGAAATATGGAGGACAACTATCAGTGATTCCTGCCAGAGATTACAGAGCAGACCCACGTTAATAACGCAGTGACAGCAGATGGTTTATTGACGACAGAGACAACACATTCAAAACACCAGCCAGTGGAGGAACACTGTCACACTGATAAGCCCTCTTAGGAAGTGGATACGTGGAAATATCCAGAGTGCTCTCACTGAAAAGACCCTCCCACACTGCCACTTATGTACAAGTAAATCTATAAATGCACCCACATGTATTCAACCCATTGTATAGATAGCCATTATCAACATTAAACTAGTATGTGTCATGTTAACCCTTTCTGAAAAGGAATGGTTAGTGATTGGCCGTGAAGCACACCTACCCAACCCGCCCCTTTATTGACCCCTCTACAATGAAAATCACTGGTGATATAAGTGTTTGATGTGTGGATACTTAACATGTTAACAGCACTGCTGAATAATTCCCAGTCTACACCATGACTCTGGGAACTGTGACTGTGAACCAACTTGAACAGAGTATAAAGTTGTGGCTTTACTGTGTCATATAAGCAACCTGCCTCCTGCCTCTTAATGCCACATATTAGCTGGTATGTTCACTGGTCTAGATTCCATATACGGAAATGATTCAAATGGTTTTATCATCACCAACAGCAATGTCTTCCTCTGGGTGGAGAGCAGGACTGACTCTGATAGAACTGATTATGTTTTCCAGAAAAATGGTTGTTTACACTAATCTGTCCCGACATGAGTTATTTTGTGCTCAGATTCCGCCTTCTGTTGGTCCTCCTTTACAACATACGAATACATTTTCATAAACGCATTTCATCATTCAGTCTGTATTTATAGATTTAAAGGGAGTTGCAGCAGCTCTCTTCTCCTCCACAACCATGAATGTTAATAGCTCTACCTTTCCCAAAGCCTGCCCAAGTCCTCTTTGAAGCTCTTTGCCTCTCATTTCATTTTCTTTTGAACTTATTTGTTGTCTACCCCCCGGCTTGTCCCACGTCATGGTTGTCATGGTAATTTGGTTATTTAGCTATTGTAGATTTAGTTATTGTTTTTGTCTTTGTTTGCGTTCTGATTGTCTTTGTTTTGTTGTTTACTTGTCTTCAGTTTGGGCAGCTGTCCTGGCTTTAGTTGGATATTCCCGCACTTTACTGCAGTAAACTCTCACTAAATGTTTAATGGTTTCGTAGTTAGGGAAAACATCCCTTAATAATTTAGGCCCTAGTTGTTTTACTGATGTTATGGTAGCATAGGTCTAGCGTCCTGGGAGACAGTGATGCTGGTGCTAACTAGAAGATGATAACAGTTGCTACACAGCAGCGTGAAGTTAAGAGAAGCGTTTCTGCGTTTTCTTGGGTCAAAACGACAAACCAGACAGACTTGCTTTGAAGCAGAATTGACTTGTCTTTGCTTTATGGTTACTGTGAGAATGTAAAATGTCACGCTGGTGCAGAAGACGTCAGCACCGTTTGATAACAGCTCGTAAGTCTCCACTGCTTCTCACTCCTCCAGCTCCTTGCTTTTCAAATTCCTTCATTTCCAAGGAAAGATTTTCTGATTCACAGGCATAAAATGTCAAGTCTTTCTGGGTGAGCAGAGATGCAGGGCCTCTCTCTCTTTTTGCCCCCCCTCCTCTTTCTCTCTCCCGCTCTCTTACTCTCCCCTTCTCCTTATCTCTTTTACTCTTTCCATCCTCTCTTCTCTCCCTTCCTCTCCTTTCACGCCCTTCCTCTCTCTCCCTTACTCTCTCCACCTCTCCTTTCTCTCCCTTTCTGTCCCACCTCTCTCCCTCTCACTTCCTTCCTCTTGCCGTCTCCTTCAGTCTCTACCTCTCTCTAATCCCCTCTCTCTCCCTCCCTTCCTCTCTCCCTCTCTTCTCTACCCCTGCCTCTCCTCTCTCTTCCCCCTCTCTCTTCCTCTCCTCTCACTCCCTTCCTCTCTATCCTCCCTTTCTCTTCCTCTCCTCTCACGCCCTTCCTCTCTATCCTCCCTTTCTCTTCCTCTCCTCTCACTCCCGTCCTCTCTATCCCCCCTTCCTCTTCCTCTCCTCTCACTCCCTTCCTCTCTCTCCCCCCTCTCTTTTTGTCCTATGGCACGCAGGACCTGTCTTCACTGTTCCCAGGCCGCTGTGTGTTCCCGTGATAACGTTGTGTGGCAGTCGTGAGGCCTGGAAGCCCTGGGGAGTGTTGTGATGTAATGATCCCTGCCATCACCTCCAGTCCCCCTGGGGATGGGGGGGAGGGGGGTGGGGGGGTCAGGGGGGGTGAGAGGGGGGGAGAGCGAGGGGTCAAGGGGATGATGAAAACAGCATAAGCAATGGTCAGGGTCACACGAAGCTGTTAACCACTTTGAACACCCTGCGGAGTGCAATTTAAGACATCCCAATATTGCATTAGAAAACATGGGTTATTTTCCGATTTCTTTCCTGACCCCTGGATGGAGGGATGTCAAAACGTGCGCGTGCTGCTAGCTCTGGACCGTCATCGCTTTGAAACAAATGCACACAGCCGTATTAACTTGATTTCGGAAGACCTGTTCAAATACCTGGAGTCCTTCGAGCGAGTCTTGTAAGGGCTGCTGGGGGCAGAGATGCCCTCTCTCATCGGCAGGTCTACTGCAACGTTGCTGCTAACTTGATAACACACAGCTGATGTCGAGATAAGGGAGTGCTGATGTTTGATAAGGTGCTGCGGTAGATATTGTTGTGGATAAGACGGGAACAAGAATAGGTTTAAAAGTCTTGGCAACGAAGACTTGGCGTTCTGCCTAGATGGCCTGTCCACACCAGTCAGCCAGGCAGGGTGTCCTATTACACTGCTCTGAAAGCCATTTATGTTTTATTACTAATATTCACCTTGAGGCAAATCTGAATCAAAGACTCATGGTTCATGCTGTGTTAGAGGTCAGGCAGCAGGAGGGGGAAGGCTAGGAGGCTTGGTAAGGGCATTGATTTGCATCCCAGGAGAGGTTACAAATGAAATCAAGCTTTATTTATACTGTACATATACACACACACACAAACACACATACAACCAGCACACAAAAACACAACAATCCAGTTCTGTTGGAACATTAGAAACGTGCATTTTGGAACACCATGACGAACCAATAACCACGTTTTTTTTCGCCTCCACCTTAACCATGTATTTGCCATACAGCATCCAAACAGGGTTTTATGACTCATGAGATCAGGTTTATGTTTCACGAGACCATGATGAAATTGAAAAGAAATAGAATAGACCAACACATCTGGTTATGTTTCTTGTGACGCAATTCTTCTCATTCTGAATTCCATTTCATGACGTCTGATGTGTTTTAATTCACGCGTCCACAATCATAGAATGTTAACACAAGGCCTTTGCGATCATGTCGGTGTCATGTAAACAAAATCAAACGGTGTCTGTAAACAGGAAGTCTTCAGAATCGTTGACGTGTGACTATGTGTTCTGTAGGAGCTGATCAAGACTATTCATAGCACAGTAGGCAACATCAGTCTTGTATCAATGGCAGTAAGGTGATTCTGTACTTGAATATAATTACGTTTTTTTTTATGAAAGCAGTCCATTTCGGAAATTGTTGAGCAAGTGACAATATTTACTTACCGAGACCATTAAAATAATGTCAGTCAGAACTGCCTATTACGATGAATAAATTCAGCAGTAAAATGAAATCGCCACAGAGACATCAATCTTGGAGATGTAAAGTGTTACATGTACAGTATGAAACTATTTTGTTTCATACATCAGTGTTTTATTTAACTAGTGAATTTACAGTCACGGACTTGGGTATAGAGGACGCACATGAGGTGAAACTCAAAGTAAAACTTTCGTCTGAAACTAAAATGCCTTTTTTTCTCAAGTCTCAACAGCTTGTCTCAGGATAGTACTTCCAACTGACAGTTCAATCAATATCTTTCTAAAACCCCAACATTTCTAATTGGACAAAAGTGCCTTTAATTCAAAGCTATGCTGTTCCAACTTTCACCACAGGTGGGTTTTCCATCTGTTGATTATACTACGAGAGTCTTTGCAAAACGGCTGTTCATTTCATTGGCATTCTGTTGATGAAGCTAGACTTAGATTATGAGCTTTTGATTTGTGTTCATTAAAGTCATCATATGTTCGTATGACTGCCTAGGTTTTTGTGCAACATAATCTCATAGCTATAAGTCTTTATTTAGACATACAGTATTCATGGCTGTGATGTCAGTATGCATAACAAGGGTATTAAATCAGGAATCTAGAAATATGCCACGATTTCTCCATTGAATATTTACCATGATTGCAATTTCAACAATTTAATTTAGATTGATTTGCCTTCTTAGTCTTTCCCCCCTCATTAACCTAATGAAGTATAGAATAGTGTGTCGCTTGTGTTGGATCAGATCAGTTAGATTTTCAAAGTGCCAACATACCAAAGGTAACAGTTCTGTAGGCGTGGAACCCCAGAAACAATGCCAGACAGCACTGCATTATTTCAACATATTGCACCACCATTTTATTTTTAGATTTGTTATTCTTTCCAATTAATTATGATATCGTCTGTAAGGAACGCCAAGTTAGTTTCTGCCCTCCTATTATTTTACATTACATATTTATAAGTAGAAAAAACCCCATCATCCCCCTCAAAGGACAAAGCAATGTTTTGTACCTAATTTGTAGCGACACCAAAAAGGCAGGCAAAGACGGTAAAAAAACTAGTTAGGTTTTGCATTGTACTTGAGTGGTTCAAACTGCATTTAAAAAAAGTCATGTTCCATACAGCAATTTGACAATTAAGTTAAATTAAGTTAATTGTTTTTATTGTTGAGTTATAAATGAAGACGTTCTGTTGATCAACAGCTAAAATAATGTCAGCCTGTGTAAGCGTTGTGCTTACTTATCGTTGAGTCCAACATTCAAATATATAAGCCATGGAGATCCTCTCTAATCCTTAGTTTTGTAGAAGAGGAATTCAATTTATGCTTCACAACCGTTACATATGAAGTCAGAAGAGGGAGGGTATCTCAATGGATGGAGCTCTCCACTGCAGATCTCAGTGTGTTATTACCCAGCACCGGCATATTTCATATTTATTAGATCGTAACAATAACTATTCGTCCTACCTCTCTGTTAACATCAGGCACATCTTTCTTGACACGTACATCGTCGAACGTTAGAAAGCCTCAGCGGTCAGTGATGCTGTGGTTAGTTATTTAATATAAGCAGAACTTAACAATAACTGAGTTGTTGCTTGAGTTTTACGTTCAGGTAGATGAGTAGGGGGAGGGGAGGGGGGGGTAGGGATGGTGGGGTTGCCATGGTCGGCGGAGACGGTGGAGGTTTGGCATCGCTGATGACGAAACGTATCTCTCCGAGAAATCCGAGGTCGCATTTTGAGATATCAGTTTTGTCATTGAAATTCAATGGTCTCGGCAAGGTCAAGGGTCAATTTCCTGAGAAGAGAATAACAACAGAGCCCCAGGCTGCTTCTTCTTTCATTTATCTTCTTTTTCTCAGCAGACTTTTCATTCGTGCAGCATGGTTCGGTTTTTTGCAAAGCTGGAGGGAATTCTTTTGAATTGCAAAGTGTTGGGCTGTGGTTATTAGGGTCAGAACACTGCAGAGTTCTAGAACGCACACAAGAGCTGCTTCGGCAATTGTGCTCCGGTTACACAAGCCTTCATTATCATCCTCCGGTTTATGCCAATTGTCCTTTTCTCTGTGAAGACCGGCATCGCAATGAATTCTGATTGTGGTGATTCACTTTGGAAATTAGTGGCATTTCTCTTAATGCGAGACTTGCTTGCGGCGACAAAAGCATGTTTTCGAATTCGCGTCTGGCCGGCCCCTTCATGTTTAAGTAGCATCGCCCACACATTCCCATCTTAAGCAAAAAAAAGAGAGAGAGAGAGAGAGAAAGAAAGGATTTGATCGTAGCTGCCAAGCAGAGGCCCACAAATGTGGAAATCTATAGAGTGGGAGAGCTTCCTCACTCGGTTAAGTCTGCTTGTGATGTCTTTATCAGCTGTGCGCATGCAGAGGTGCTGTCACTTTCCAGTAAAAAAGAGAAATGAATTGAGCTGGTTTGATGATGCAGTGGTAGAACCTTAAGCACTCCAGTAGACTCCTTGACACATCTCATTATCTCGATGGCATAAACACCAAGCGAGAGTGGGGCTTTGCGGAGCACAACACCTTCCCCTTGCAATTATCTCGCTATATGTCGTTATGTAGTCAAGCCGTAGCTACACGACAATCGCGAGACAACAAACTGGGCAGACAAACATGCAATTTATCTCTCCACCCCTCGCAAATTTATCTCACCACGATGTTGACCCCCCCCCTCCTGCTCTCTTGCTAATTATCTGCTTGAATGTTGGGCTCAGATGAACGGTTTGCAGTTGTGTTCCTCAGTTGTGTGATACCATACAAGATACCAACACTAACTTCGCCAGGCTGTACATGGTGTGTACTTGCTGTGTACTTGTGTGAGTTCGTACAAGTGCCTCAGGGTTGTACGCTGAGGAAATACACTTCTTCGGGCGAAGCTTACAGATTCGCTCCGGAGACGGATTGAAAAGATAAACGGCCTCCTAAACTTATCGAGAGCAAATTACTCAAACCGGAAGGAAATAGTTCAACGTTAACAGTACGGGTGAAATGTAACGTACAAAGATAATCGGAACAACGCATTATTCTGAATTCATGCTACGGTGGCAAACACGCCAATCCCTCCCCCAAAACCACAGAAGAGGTGAGGTGAGCATTACACAATTAATTCACAGAATCCCCACAAAGACAGAATCGTTTTTTCAAAGATTTAACCAAGACAGAGACTGATGGCACAATCCCCGGTGCTGAAGAAGGCCAGTTCAGCTTGAATCGTGCAGCAGAGCTGGTTAACCCAACCTGCCCGTCTGCCATTATCCTACCGCCCGCTGCCTCCAGCTCACCAGCGTAATCAGAGAAGCTTTGGAGAAGTCTGCTAGAGGTGAAACGTTTGGAAGGGCCGTCATTACCGAGCCAACAGACGGTGAAGAGCCTGCTCTGCGATCCAGCTAAGGAAATCGAGACTGCATTTATGTCAACTGTTCAAATCATGCATGCAGGAATAGTATCGTAGGGAGTGTAGGAAAAGGATGTGGGCTTTTTAAAATGCCTGCAAGAATCCTACATGCAGATTAAAAGATTTGCTTGTCTGGAAAACAACATTGTCTTACTGATGACAGCAATCAAAAAGCAAATAATAACATGATGAATGTATGTCAGTGTGTGTAGATGTCATGTTTTTAGATAAACATAGATGATACAGTACTTGTCCTCTTTTGCATTTCTGCCCTATCTCTCTCCCCCTCCCTTTCCCATCCCCTCTCTATTTATCACTCTATTTTCATACCCCCCCCCCCCCCCACACACACACACACACACACTCTTTTACATACACACACACATAAATTTGAATTCAAACGAGCGAGGATTTGATGATGTAAACGCATTATGTGCTGCATGGATACAGCAGATCCAAACAGACACATTTAATCTGTTTGGTCTGGAGATTAATGACAGTGTGAGCAATTAAACAGTTCCAACTCTGTTGTTTAGGTAATTATACTCGGCAACAGGGACAAAAGCCTGCTCTGCTGAAAGCAGCCATCATCATTCTGAAAGTCCACACAGGGGAAGCCCTGGTTTGCTTAAGCATGTGACAATTAACAGTGAAGGTTTAACTTCTGGTGCATTAATACTGCAGAAGCTGTCCAGGAGGGCCAGAGAGATGACAAGCAGGGAGGGAGGAAGGGAGGAGGAAGACGGAGGAGGGAGGGAGGAGGAGGGAGGAAGAAGGAAGGAAGGAAGAAGGAAGAGGGAGGAGGCAGGCAGGCAGGCAGCAGGCAGAGAGGCAGCAGGCAGGCGGAGGGGAGGAGGAAGAGAAGGAAGGAAGGAAGGAAGGAAGGAAGGAAGAAGAGGCGAGGAGGGAGAGGGAGGGAAGTTAGGAAGCAAGAGGTAGTATAGGAGGGGAGGGAAAGAACTTTCCACACCATATAGAACTGCTGTGCTTGATCTCGATCCAAATGTGAGGCGAACGAGATCGATTGGAGTGAACTACTTAGATCCTTCTGCGTGATTATGAGTGGAGGGTAGAGGAGGTGATAAACTCAATATTATTTTCAGAGTCTCAATAACAGATTCTCTTTCCTGGCAATCGCATTTATGGCATTGGAATATGACTCAAATTTGACACACTTGAGAGTGTTAGTGGTGAATTTAGCAGAGACACTCGCTTGAGCTAATGGGTTGAAATAAGAAGATTGTCTGGTATACTTCATGCTACAGGGGGTTCAGAGGAGGGCAGGGTGGAGGCAGCGAAAGGCAGACAGCGAGGCACACTGCACTACTCTTTGAGGAAGTCAGACTTGCAGGCTGTCTGTCTGATCTGTATTCTTAATTACTCTTTATGAATTAATTATTGATGTGTTCAGTTGAACCTGGGTGACCTACCCAGCACCCTTCATTAGGACAGGAGTCTCTCCTGGGAAGAAGTAGGCGCTCCGGTCAAGGCAAGTGAAGTTACCGCACCACAGTTACTGTGATTAAACTGGTCCACAAATACAAATCTAAAGTAATACCAAAACATATGAATAAGGCATGAATAAGGGAGCCTTACATAATGAGACACATAACGCATTCTCCCTACACATTCTGATATGTATTCCCCATCTGCACGTCCGCACGAAACCGCCCCAAATGTCCATAGCCCACAGTAAGCCAACAATGAGCTCAACGAAAAAGAGAGATAAATGACATGCTGCCAGCTCCAACTATAATTCAGAAAGGTGAACAAGACATGTTGTACTGCTGAATCCGATACAACCGAGAGTAGGAAGAAGAGGTCTGAGGTAGTGAAGGCACGAAGGGAAGAGACATAGTGCACGAGAGTTAGTGAGCCGGTAAGAACCAGAGCTGCTAGGTAGTGACAGGGAGAGAGCTAGCTATCTAGAATGCAAGTCTCAGGTGACGCCAGCCGGGTCCGAGACGCCTATCTGAACGGCATGTGGGCAGGGCGAAGAGAGACCCTGCCCAAGTTAGTACAGGCATAGTGAGGACAGCGGCTGCTAGTAGAGATGACGCCAGTGGAAGAGAAGCTCTCTGAACGGTAGACCCCAGAGCAGGGGGAGAAGAGCTTCATGAGCCCTCCGACAAGCGCAGGGGGAAGAGCGCTTCTGCGGCGAGATAAGCGCGCAGGGGAAGAACAGATTCTGAAGTAGGAAGATCCGGTGGAGACGTGTCTCGACCATTAGAGTCGAAGGCCAGGAGAGAGCGAACTTTCTGGGCAGGTGAGGCAAGGGATGAGAGAGCTTCTAGGTAGGTGAGGCAGGGGAGAGAGAGCTTTAGTAGGTGAGGCAGGTGGAGAGGGCTTCTGAGGCAGGTGAGGCAGGGGGAGAGAGAGCTTCTGAGGCAGGTGAGGCAGGTGAGACGAACCTTCGAGCGGTGGGCAGTGGGAGAGAGGCTGCCGAGGTAGGTGAGGCAGGGGGAGAGAGAGCTGCCAAGGTTACTGAGGCAGGGGGAGAGAGAGATTCTGAGGTAGTTTGGAGGCAGGGGAGAGAGAGATGCCAAGTTAGTGAGGCAGTGGGAGAGGGCTTCTGAGGCAGGTGAGGCAGGGGGAGAGAGAGCTTCTGAGGCAGGTGAGGCAGGTGGAGAGGGCTTTTGAGGCAGAGACTGATGAGCTCGTACCTGCAGCGTCGAAGACAACGAGCTAATGAGGCAGTTTCTATCAGGGAAACCAGGTTGCTGCCTGGAGCGTTGATATGGCAAGTGACAGTGTTTGGCTGTTAAAAAAAAAATGTATGTATTATCTATTTGAATTTGCTACTCCAGAAAGGAAACTCCAGTTGACGTGATTCCAGTTCGTATCCAAATGCCAAAGACATGACAGAAAATATGGTTTTAGGTATTTATAAACATACTGTGGCTGGCTGGGTGCCATTTATCACTTATGTGTAAACGCCTGCCTTCCATTTCTGTTCAATGTTCACCAGATGTTACTCAATTTAGTCCCAATTCATGACATTTTCTAGAATAAACCGACTCTTGTCAATTTAGTAGATTATGATTAAAACAAGTGTCTACAGTGATACAGATCCTGCATGGTACCGTAATACAATCGTGGATCTTTTGGCAGTTGAGATGCTTTCATCCAAAGTCACTTCCAGAACAGGGGGGGAATTTAACCTGTTTTTTGATATGGAGGCAAATGCTCTAACTACTAAGCTCCCCTTCCTCTACCTGCCTACAGATCACATCAGTTTAATTCTGCCCAGAACTCACATATCCTGACTGTGTGGTACAACTAAAGGATGTATAGCTTCCTGACGAATAGTAGGCCCACATGAAAAATATACTACTGCTCATTCAATACCACCCTGTCAGTTACAAACATTATGAATCATCATTAATATGGAATGCTTGTCAACAAGAGGGTTTTCTCCCTGATTTATTTGAATGTTAACTGTTAAAATGACCTTCGGTAATTGAGTGTCACCTCATTGAGCTCCGCTGAATAACCCGAATGACTCATGACGATGGAAAAATGACATTGAGTTGTCAAGTGAGTGATAAACCTGCTACGTCAGAGGCCTCTGCCGAAGTCTATTGGGCAGACGTGTCTGTTTACCCGAAGTCCTTGAAGGCAGAGTCTTTGGGTTTACCAGACGCTTGGAAACAAGTTTCACGGTCACATTTTGTTCTTGTTGACTGAGCGTTGTCGTCAGTGTTCTGACAATGCACCAATCATGGCTAAGCACCTGATCGCTTCTCCTGTCTTGTTGAAGAGGGAGCACGCGCCAGGCACGCTTCAGCGTGCGCGTGGGACAGGGTCAACGTTGGCTGGGAAACTGGGTTTATTATCTTCGTTTTCTTTTACTGAGGTCTGTAACGTTTAAAACACAACTTGCTGTGGTTTGGAAGTATGACAAAAGACGATTCAAAAACGTTTAAACCAAACGGCAACGTTGTTAAATAAAACTCGACAATATGCTGTATTAGTAACCTCGAATGTGTTTTTCCAATATTATTCTAATCAAACTTGAGTGTAGTATTACAGCTAATCAAACCGGGTATGGTGTCGGAGTGTAAAGATCAAACTGAATATTGAAGCAACTCACAAAATATTGGGGTCAGTAGAGAAGACCATTATTTTTTTTTTCTCACCGCTTTCCTCACACCAAACAGCTGTTTGGGCTTAAAAAGCGAGGTTTGATGTGAAATTCCGATGAGCGAAGCTGCAGAGCCCTCATGGTAACGTGAATAAACCCGTAGCGGTTATTACTCTGCACCCTGCTAACCTTGTTAAAAGCTGCTCTGATCGTCTGTGTGGGGTTCCTTATTAGTACGGCAACACCTGCCATTTCAATGTGATATACACACACAAAAAAAACATGTATATACTGTATATGCGTATTGAATTTAATGTTTTATTTTGAGGGTGTTTTATTTGATTGTGACAGACTGGAGACCAAGTGAGGGAGGAAGAGAGAAAGGGAGGGAGAGGGACAGGGGAGTGAAAGGGAGACAGGGAGAGAGAGAAAGAAGGCCATCCATCCGTCCTTTCTGTACAGTACACACCAACTAACATCCATACAGCCTACATACTGACGCTATTTTCAGTGTGTTCACTTACAATCACAGAATCCACTCAGTATTTACAGGCGCATATTTACAGCACTGTAGCCTATGCACACGTATGCTCAACATCATCTCCTACAAGGTTTGTTACCATCGTTAGCCATCCTCTCTTGTAGTTTCCCGTGTTTGTGACCTCGCCCTAACGGAAACAAAGTAGTGGCGTAAATTTACCGACACAACAGTACTGGCAATAGAGCGTGTTTCAAGCAATCGTGCAATCGCACGACTTGAATTTATAATCAGGTTGGCGTATTCGTGTCCAGTTCGTCATTGGGAACATTTTAAAAGAAAGAGAACTTAATGGTTTCCACTTAAATGTCCCAATTAGCTGAGAGGGCGTTGTGTCACTATTCATTTGAAATCATTACAGTTATTTGCATGAATAATGAGAGGGGAATGAAGCAGGTGAAACACTCCCCTCGTGCTGCGGAGCTCGAGCCCCGACTCCACGTCTCTGATTACAAACTATTATATGGCATTCCAAGCAATTCAGTCAATTGCATCCATCAACGCTTTGTATTCAAACAACTGAAAAAAGCTTTCCGTATACATGTATTTCCAATCTACACACATCCCAAATATTTCTGTCGTAACGACTGTAAACGATTACATTCAGAAACAGAGCACAGTTTAAACACATTTGAGTCTCCCTCATGGCCAGACTATTAACATTAATTAAATCCAGATGAAATAACCGGCAAGATAGATTGGCTTCCAAATGCCCAACAAGGTTGTAAAAATAAAAGATCGAAGAGAATTGTTTCTTAAATCAATTCGCTCAATCAAAACAGATGTTCGCTCCCATAGATGCTGCAGAAACATTTCCAGTCTGGAAAAAGGACTGAACGTCTCGGCTAGAGAGCAACCAGGCGGTTGTCAAGGTCATCGTCGGTTACAAGCTTGGAGACACACTTACGGCTCACAAGTTGATCATTGCTGTCAGTTTCCGCTATTCTGAATCCTAAATGAATCGTTTATGTTAATTCAAATGAAAACATTTAATGATAGTTATCCAATTTAAATTGAATTTAGCCCAGATGCTTAAGCCAGATGCGCGAGCACATCAACTTAGTCACAGACGATACATTCGCGAGGCCTTGACTGCCATGTTAACTGTACCAGTGAATGTCCATAATGTTTACACATTTTATTTAAACATTAGAACACACACACCAAAAAATCAGATCGGTTACACAAAAGTACTGCTTCATGTTCTCCCAGATTCAAATCGGTTATCAAATATGTGCCCCATTTTGTGTTCAAAACAGGCAGTTGTTGTGCTGGCCTACTTAACTCTGGGTTCTGGGTGTCTTTGATTTGTGATGCCAGAAATCTACTGCCTGGAGGGAGTTAAAAGTTACTCAAACTCAATGCAAAGCTATATGACTTAGTACTGTGACATGGAAGGTCATGTTAAGTTAACAATCATTTCTTCTCACTATATTTGCCAAACACACATTGTTAATTATTTTCTTTGAAGTACTATTAGTATGTACAAATTCAAGGGAATATGTCATGCAAGGCATGGGTAATATTTCAGAGGTAGAATAACATCTTTGCTACGGTATACTGTATGCTTATGGTGTCTCTACGATATTTTAGTCTCAAGGACGGTCTCATTAGAGTGTGAGAGTTAAGTATTGTGTAGCCCATTAACATTGGAGAGATCCATCTGGATTGATGATTAGGACTGTATGTTTGTAAAAGTGTCTGTCACCAACCTGCCATCTGGTCGGAAGACACAGCAAGGAGAGCCCTAGAAGCAAACAGGAGAGAAAACGAAGCAGACATTTTGAACGCTGTGGACCCTCATGCCCTAATGTGACTAAGCCAAACGACAGAGAAGAAGAGATCGACGAGGAGAGGGAGGAAGGAAGGGAGAGAGAGAGGGAGACACAAAGGGAGAGAGAGAGGAAGGGGGGAGAGAGAGAAAGAGAGAGGGAGGGAGGGAGAGGGAGGAAGGGAGAGTGAGAGGGAGACACAAAGGGAGAGAGAGAGGAAGGGAGGAGAGACAGAAAGAGAGAGAGGGAGTGAGGGAGGGAGAGGGAGGAAGAGAGAAAGGGAAAGAAAAGGGGGGAGAGGTGGGAGAGAGAGGGACGTGGAGTGAGAGGGAGACAGGGAGGGAGAGAGAGGGGTAGAGAGAGAGGGATGGAGAGTGAGAGGGAGACAGAAAGGGAGAGAGAGGGTTAGAGAGAGAGGAAGGGGGAGAGAGAGAAAGAGAGAGTGAGGGAGGGAGAGGGAGGAAGGGAGAGTGAGAGGGAGACACAAAGGGAGAGAGAGAGGAAGGGGGGAGAGAGAGAAAGAGAGGGAGGGAGGGAGAGGGAGGAAGAGAGAAAGGGAAAAAGAGGGAGCGAGGGAGGGGGACGGGGGAGCCGGAACGAGGCAGCCTGCAGGAAGTGGGGTCTCAAGGTGTGTTGGAGATTGAGACAGGCATAGAGTGGGAGGGGAGACTGGTGAGAGAGGGAGCAGACTAGTGTCTTAAAGCGGACGTCTCCTCTGGTGTCCTTCACGATGCCTGCTTTTGGTCTTCTTTACCTCGGTGAGGTCGGAGACTGGCCAGGACCCCCTGGAGGTACATCAAAGAGAGAGGGATGAGAAGAGAGGGGTGAGGCAAGATGAGGAGAGAGGGACGAGGAGAGAGGATGAGGACAGTAGAGCCTGCTGATCTTTAAAACGCAGGCTTAAATTAGCCACAGAGATGGTGCTAATGGCACAACAGAGAGACAGACAGAGGGAGGAGGAGAGAGAAAAGAGAGAGGAGAGGACATGAGGAGAGAGAGGAAGAGCTAAAGAGGAGAAGCATTAGAGAGAGGGAGGGGGAGGAGGAGAGAGAGGGCATGAGGAGAGAGAGGAAGAGCTAAAAAGGAGAAGCATTAGAGAGAGGGAGGAGGAGGAGAGAGAGGAGAGGGCATGAGGAGAGAGAGGAAGAGCTAAAGAGGAGAAGCATTAGAGAGAGGGAGGGGGAGGAGAGAGAGGAGAGGGCATGAGGAGAGAGAGGAAGAGCTAAAGAGGAGAAGCATTAGAGAGAGGGAGAGAAGTAAGGAGGTGAGAGCAAGAGAGAGGGAGGTAGGTAATAAAGAGATAAAACAAAGAAGAACAGAGAGAAGGAAGGAAGGGAGAGGTAGAGAGGAAGGGAAGGGGAGAGAAGGAGAATGAAAGGAGAGAGAGCGGATAAAGTCTCCTGGGAACCAAGTTGAGCGCAGGCACATCCTGGCAAACTGTCGCAGAAGAAAATAATCACAAAATAGCGATCAAATACAAAGGTGATTTTACTACTCAGTTTTATTAACCAATTCATCCTAAGTTATGTTGACATGTTTTGTCATTTTGCTATTATTTAACACCAAACAAACATAGTTACTGGATATACACTGAATACTCTATATGTTTACAATTTTATTCATAGTGAGGCAACAAGAGAGTTGAAGATCTGAAGTAAGAACTGTGTTTAGAAAAAAAGTCATTGATCATTTTCATTTGATCATTTGGTGAGAATAAACATAAATATTTTCATCAAATATCGGTTCACTTTATTTCGAGACTGATTACAGAATACATTTCTGAGCCTCATCAGCTTATAATATTTCATGTATGGAACATAGCATTAACGTCTCCGGAAATAGAACACCTCAATTGCGGTGGACTTTTCTAAATTGCTAATTACACAGCTTTCTGATAAAATATGTATGAAGGCATTGTGGATTTGGATCTGTTTCTTTGGTCTGAGCAGTTTGTAAACAAGTGTAATCAGTCTAAATACGGCCTTTACAATGCAAATTTCTGTCTGACTTGAAATAAACATGTTATTCTACAATATGGAAGTATAAGAGACATTTTACAGTATGCACTGCATCGTGAACTACTTCTTTGATCAACATAATTACTTTAGACACAAATTTACTTTATTCGGTAATGCCTTTACGACATATCTACCATCTGCATATCTCCCTAGTTAATGTGAATGAGTTCCTCTTCGATCTAATCATCAGATGAAAATCAACAGGGGCGAAAAGTGAAAAGTGTGCTGGTAATAGTTTTTTAGGATGTCGTTCCGTGAGCAGCGATCTATTACCTTTCACTATCGCACTGCATTCTTCAAATATTCAGATGTTCATAAAAACTAACTTAAAATAATCAAACCGTTCAAATGATCCACCTTTCACCGTTCTGACCTCCAACTTCATGTTAACCTCGTTTAATGACTGTCTTCACGCTCTGTTGCGTCAACCCTAATAGACGCTACATCAAGGTTGTATTCAGGTTACAGATGCTTGTGTCTACCGGCTCGTCAGCGCATTATGAGTAACATTTTGAAGTGTCGATCCGCTAAAGATGTGAATCTTGCCTTGCACTGTCCCCACTGCTAGCCCAACAATTACTGAGACGTAAGTGCATAATCCCTCATCGCGTTCCCGATCACTGCAGTTTAGCAGCATTTAAGTGTGAGTGCTGGTTTGCCTGAGTGATAAGCACGGTGCCCCTCTAATGAGCTAGCATGGAGATACAGTAAGTCTCGCGAACAACACTTGCGCCATTAAGAGATGCATCTCTGCCCGAGCAGAATAGCACAACTTAATTGGTTTAGTTCATCACGGCTAAAAAAGCTTTAATTAGTGACATGCCCAAGATGGATGAGAGTACGGAAGAAAAAGTGTTATTGTGTGCACTACACAAGCCCTGCGACGAGGGTTAAACACAAAAGATCGCAACTGGTATAGATCATAGCGGTGGGTGGCTTAAGACGAGCCAACTAAAGCTGAAAGCTTTTCAACTCTGCGCTTCTTATTAGGCTGCGGTAGCAGGATGTCAGGGCTACACTACCACTAAGCTCTCGGTGTTACAAGCTACAGCAGCGGGTACCTATTAAATAATTGTATGGTTGATACCCTGTATCTCCCTGAGACATGTTGCAGAGATACAACCTACGGTACAATAAACCAGACTGAAAAACTAGATGGGAGCTAAAACAACGAGATAAGATTCAGTGTTTGGGTAGAGGCAGCTGCAAGAAATATGACTGATTCCTGCAACAACAACAAAAAGGAGGCAAAACTATCATGTTGAAGATGTTCTGATCCTCTTCCAGCTTCAAGTAAAATACCAACTATGATGACAGGTCATATGGTTTGTCTTTGTTCTGGAAATAGCTGAAAATTCTCATGTTTTCTTGCCTCACAAGCAATGCCATTAACAGGGCAGATAACTGACGAATGGCATTTCCATCCACACCACATCTGAAGCAAAGAGGAGGATCCGCATTTGCTGTTCACTCATCTATTTAATAGCACACTTATCAAAGGCTTATTACTTACTGCTAAATACTTGCCGTACAACAGAACAGACAGAAATGACAGAAAACCTCAATAAATTAGGTTCAAATTATATGTGACCTTTCAAGGTCAGGGTCGATTCCTTTTTGCTCTGATGATTGGCTGTAAAATTGCAGGATAAAGAGAAGTCTATTCATTACAATTACATGTATTGTTATATGAATTATTTTTTACATTCTAATACATATTCAGAGATTATTCAGACATCAAGCTCCATTACAGCCCCATCTTTCAAAAACGTCACATTCGCTTCCCTTAAATTTGCTTTTGACATTCCGCTGAACCTAAATTCTGACTCTTCAAAAAAAAAATGTCTGTAGCCTTAAGCTTAGATCCAAGGATCTTGCCTACAGTGACTGTGACCATGTCAGATCAAACAAGGATCACCATAAGTGCAGATCAGCCAAGGTTATGATATGAACGAATTTAGGTATACTAGCATTGCAGCAATGCCTCCTTTTTTTTAAAAAGTGAACCAAAAACCACAGTCACAATTCCGTATTCCCCTTCTGCAGCCAATTCATGGAACTCATAAATATTAGATGAAAGCACAACAAAGAGATATTGAATATAAATATTCACTCGACGTTCGTGAATGGATTTTCTAACCACACAGGCTAGATCTTTCTGGGCTGGGGGCCTGTCATGCAAGGGTTATGCAGCCATATCATGGCTAGATGCTGTTTAACAACCTGATCCTGGTGTTTTACAGTATAGACTTGGGATGAATTCAGCTGGGCATCTCATTACTGGACACCCAGAATGTCAGAGGAAGAGACGTGTGCAAAATAACACAGCTGCTCCCATCTGCTTCTGCAATGTTGCAGAAAATAACGTCTTTATAAATACATATTTATTTTATTATTTATGAGTTCGCTGTCTCAATGGTGACACGCACCGGTTTGCCTAGAGGGCAGGTGACCTATTTTCTCTCCGTTGAAGTGAATGAAGCCGGTATTTGAACAGAAAAGAGAGGGATCAGATTCTCAGCTTGATTCAGCCAAGCCTGTGGATTAATTACCCTCTCCCTAAACCCGATCCCGTCCTGTGAGTGAGACACTTCTACCTCCCCTGGATCAATAATGCATTTTTCTGTCTCTCCATTTAATTTGCACACAGACCCGTTCCTGTCAGCGTCACCGTCTCCCCTGAAAGTGCAGGCGAGATACCTGATATACGAAGTCCAACAGTCCGCCTACCCTCCCCCGCTCCCCAGTTAGCTGACAAATTGATTCTTTAATGTCCTGCGTGGAAAAATCTACTCAATCGGAGGTAGGGCTCGACAGGCAGTGTAGCATGTTGAATTAATGTCGCTAGAGTTTTGCTTCATCTTTGGATTGCTAAGAGTGGTGGTTAAGCTCCTGGACAAGGTATATTGTAACACAGCAAAAGCCAACGACGAACTCGTAAGGAGATGAAGACGCAAGCACATGATTTAGGACGAGACTTTAGAGGATATCCTTGAACAACAGCAGACGGTGCAGGAAAGGTCAGACGAACCTGAGGTAGGTCATCTGATCTAGTGTGATCTGTGTGTGTGTGTGGTCGTGCATTGTAAGAAGAGACAAATGTTGCTGGTTCCTACTCGGTTGCTTCAAACGCTTGTGGTTTGGAGAATGACGTAAGGGCACCTCCACTTTCTCTCATGGTGGAGGTGAATGACCTGCATGGAGTAGCCCAAGTGTTCAGGCGCTGTAGTTCACGCTCTGTAGTAGCCTGATCTTGTGGGATAGTGCCGTGATCACATCCTTACACTGTCAATGAAGAACATGGCTCTTCCAACTGACACATTTTCGAATTTTAACTAAGGAATTCTAGTTGTTGGGATCGATCAGAGGTTATCTTAGGGGTTATATTAGGGCAGGGTCTCCAATCCTGGTCCTCGAGGGCCGCTGTCCTGAAGGTTTTAGATGTTTCCCTGCTCCAACACACCTGACTAATAAAGGGTCACGATGAAGCTTCCACAGAGCTTGGTAATGGCTCATTCATTAGAATCAGGTGTGCTGGAGCAGGGAAACATCTAAAACCTTTAGGACAGCGGCCCTTGAGGACCAGGATTGGAGAACCCTGGTTTAGGGGATAGCTTAGCTAGGCTCAGTCTTTTAAAAGTCAGCGTAACAAAACGTCTTCAGCTTTGAAGGATCCAATGTGTGATTGACTGGTCACGGTAAGTTTGCAGTCAGATCTCATGGATCGTACTAGCTGCCTCACAGCCTGCTTATCTTAGCTTAGCACAAATTAATAATTCAACACCACACCGTGTCAGTATGTCACGCAGACAACTTACATCGCATCTTTCTACCAACTGATTCCTTTAGGCTACATGATACGACGCTTCAGATACCAGGATGAACATGCGAAATTACAGCTGTTGTTCTGGGGCACGCTTTCCTGAAGCACTACAGCCTACATGTGTTATAAGGTCGCTCTTAAAGCCACCTTGTAAGAAGTCTGTGTTGTTACTTACACGTTGCTTCAAGTCCACGGTAAAGTAGAGACATTGCCGGTAATGCATGATAACGTGTGATGATGTCTGTTTTTATTTTCTCAATCAGTCCTTGGTGCTTACAAAGTGCAAGAATGAAACAAATCGATCCGACATGATTCGAAAGGTCAATATTTTGTTTAGCAGAATCTTCCCTAGCTCTGAAAATTCAGTAATCTTTCCTCTGGCCATGTTCCTAATGTGTAGACTGAACAGTCCTTATGTGAGTTTCTGGACCAACATTAAATGATAAGTCTCTCTGTGAAAGATAGCTATAGGGTTCAGCAAAGTCGCTATCAACACAGATAGTCGCCATTATAGGAACGAAATGACAGAAGCGTCTACGGTTCTCTCCCAGGGGAGATACACTATGCAGCAGAATAATGGATTCAATCTGGCCAGTTATCTCTTGACAGGCATCTGTGTGACTTGGACTGAATGAAGAAGGTCATACAAGCAGAGACTGCAGCGTGCAGGTAGTCCCTATAGACAAGTTTCTTGTGGGAGGAATTCCCATTAGTACAAGTTGGGGAGCCAATACGCTTTCACAGGATTGGGATTTTGTCATTACTCATCAACTCATCTCTGGACATTTTCGAGTGACATCATCTGTGTGCGCCCAAGAGAATGCTGAACCAATTAACCAACTGAATGGCTTCTGGCAGTCAACAAACCGCTGTTAGGAGAGAAAGAAAGATATAAAACTCTTCAGCTTTAATATGCTACAGCAACAAACCTAGTTGATCATTTGAATCTTTCATCAAGTCCACTGTTGTTAGACTCAGGATGCTTTGAAGCAATTGATTGTTGTAAATCAACTTTTTCACAACATTAATGGAGGTCAGAAAGCTATTGCTCTGGCGTGTTTTGATATTTATGATAAATAGATGTGGCTCATCATTTTAATGGTTTTGAAGTCAGATACACTCTGTGTTCATAATGATTTTCGCTTTTATACCCAAGAGTCCAATATTGAGAACATTTACAACGTAACAAGCTGCTTGTGTAATTGTTACGTATTGATATATTGATAATGTACTAGTTTGGTAACACGTTGATGAATGCAATACTAATACAGTGTACTAATGATAGTCCTATTTAAACATTGTTTCACTGAGGAATAACCCTAAAAGATAACTGCATCACCCAACCATGTCTTGTTTTCTCTATGTACGGCCATTTTATTCACTGGACAAACATTGAACACATGACTAGCTCTTGATTAGTTATCGGGTCGCGAAAGGTGTTCATTAATTACTGTAAGATGGTGCTGGCTTGCATTCGCTTTATTTATTTTCTGCAGTTATCAGTATGGATGTCTTCTCCTCAGTGATGGAGGCCAGCGCTGTTTACTGACCAGGTCTCCTTTGAGCACCATCAAGCCAATGAACTCCTAACTTGAGCAAACAAGCACAGGAGGAGACAGAGAATTGCGTCTCTGTTCTAACATTAACATTTTTACCCTCCCAGTGTGACAATAACGTACGTAACATTAGTGGAAAACGAATATCAAGGATCGGTGCTCAGGTAATCCTCTTGACAAACAAACGTAAACACGTTCAGTTTGGGCACATAACTGTTGTTGGTGATTTACCGCAAATAGATCCAGATTTGTCTACACAACGTGCGTTGCAGGTTAGCCATGACTGGATTGTGTGGAAACGTTTTCCAACAGCATGTAAGTGGCAGTGTTTTTGCTCTGTCACGGCATGTTTAACATCTAACGGCGAAACTCTGCCTGTTTCGCATGTTGCCTGTTCTGTCAGGACGATGACCAGAGCTGAGTAACAAGATGCATGTTGGCATAAATAATCAGGGTTAATTACAAGACTAATGCCCTGTGCTGTTTACTTAATGAACATGCAGTGAAACTAAAAGCTGAGCAACATACCAGACTGTCCACTCCTTTGACATATGCAGGCTAAATTCTAGAAAGGTCTAAAACGGTGCTTTTTAAGAAGATACTCCAGAAAAACAAGCAAACAAAAAAAAATTACTATCTAGAAAACATTTGGACTGAAATGCAAAAGTGCAGTTAGCAAACAGCACCTTGCCGGATTAAACACTGCTGGTTTTTTTCCCCCCCGTTTTTTTAAATAGTCAATATTAGCATATTTGCCAGTCTCATAACTAAACTGTTTACACAACAAACCATTCCTAATTTCTGGTCTACAGAGAGTTGTGTTCAGAGAGAGAGAGAGAGAGATTCCCCCACATCTGCCAACGTTAGGAGCAAACCCTTCAGCTCTTGGCTGAAACAGTAACCATCCATTAAGTCTGGGGGATTCAGAGAGTTCATATGTCCTTGTAACCCAAGACCTCCATTGAGAACGCTGAATAGAGAGAGTGCAGATCCACTGACCGCAGTTCTCTCATCATCGCGTTGTGCCCTTTTCAGTTCCCTCCCTCCGTTGCGTCAGTGAATCCCAGTGCTCGGGTTGAAGGGAACAGAACTGCAGCCCAACCACACTAGACTAAGAAGGCTTAGTGTAATATTATGTTTCCATTATGACCCATGCATAACAGGAGGCCCAGTTGCTCAATAATCCAGGCAGTATACGACTAGATATATGAAGCATGGCTTCTCTGGTGATAGCAAGTGTCTGTCTTAATGGTGTCATGTCTTAGAAAAAGGAGCATTCTGGTTTTACACGTTACAAATTTTACACGTCTTTGTTTTTTGGATCAATAATATTTTTAAAAAGTCACTTAGTGGCAACACAACATTGAATCTGGCTTTTACCTAAAGGTAATTTCTTGATATCACAGAACGCTTTGCCATGTCGCTCCTGAAAGGAGAGAATTATCCAGCTGGGGAAAAACATGAAGCGTTTTAATGATCAGGTCAAAGAGGTTGAAGAGTTAAAGTTCCTACAGTGTTTTAACAATTGTTTAGCGGGATTAAAAGCTAGTCTATAACTACATCTCCAAACAGAAACATTACATTGCTAATATACATTCAAATATAGTCCCATTGAACAATAGCATAGTGACCTCACTACTTCAATCTGTTCCACTGTAGGAACGGAAGCCTTAACAAGCATAACAGTGGAGAGATTGATGTCTGCTTTGACCTGGTGCCTGGTTTGATTGCATTTCTCTCACACGTTGATCCCGATATAGTCTCCATATTCAGGATGCCCAGCGTGTGATTGTGTTGATTGGCCCAAATGCCCCCAAGCAGAACCAATCGCCATCAACTTCTGTACTTATCAACAAGCATGCTTGTTATCCCTTTCAGAAAGATTTCACCTCAGAGTCGTCATTCATTTGAACATCAGTATCTGCCGCTAGTACAAGGTTGGTTCAGGGGAATCGTTGTGGGTGAAACTGCAGTTTGTCAAAGTCATTTATCACTCTCCAGAGCCATTCGCACTTGATACAGTAATGTACAGTGTACACCAAGTCCCCTTGCTAATATATACGGTACAAAAATGCCTTGAAATAGTTAGCCTATTTCACGGTTGTTTTTCAAAGATTGTGCTGCAGTTCATAGAATGTTTTCGAGTCTTGATAATATTATTTAAGTCCGCCATATTTCATCATGATAACATGCAAAAATGACACACTGTAATTTCCTGGAATTCGACAAGAACAGATAACAATCGTATGTATCTCATTTTTACACACGTACACATACACACACAAACACACACATACACACACACAAACACACACATACATACACACCCACGCACACATACACAAACACACACATACATAGACAAACACGCACACACATACACACCCACACACACATACACACACACAAACACGCACACACATACATAAACATACACATACACACACACAAACACACATACACACACACACATACACATACAGAAACATACACAAACACGTGCATGCACACACCCACACATACACACACACAAACACACACATACACAAACATACACAAACAAACACGCACGCACATACACACACACACACGCACATACAAAAACATACACAAACATGTGCATGCACACACCCACACACACGCATACGCACAGAAACAGCCTACGTAGATGTATCTCAGATGTTTTCGACACCATAGCGTGTTTATAGACAGCTAGGTGACAGCATTGTCAAAATGTTGCTTGGAATTGGCTATCGGAAGAATGTAAGTCAGTTGACAAGAATCAGTCTTTTGGTCGCATCTTGCAGAAAGGAAAACAAATATCACTGTTGTACCAGTTGTCATTGTCACACCTGTTGGCTGTGAAGAGTGTGTATGCTAAATCTCCCCATTGGATTGAATAATATCAATGTTACCAAGTATACATTCGGATTATTGCAGTATTTCACTGTCTACATCTGGGCTGTCCAACACGGTTTCTGAAGATCTACTAACAACATCTACTAACAACAACCAGATTGATAAACCATCGAAGAAGAAGTGTAAACCCACGGGAGAGTTGATCTTTAGGAGTAAGCGGAGGCCATAATGTACATGTGTATCTCACATGAGGGGGTTATTGCTTAAAACAGCAAACTAATGTAAATCATTACAGTATGTTATAGTATACTAGAATAAATACTGCGTAAAACTGAATGGTTCAGCTCTCTGCCCCAACTGGATAAAGCTTGTTCACGCTTAAAGTCCCAATTAATTGTAGTGGAAAATACCCATGTCAGGTCACTTTAAAATACCTTGATGTTCACCCCTAAGCAGTTACTCATTGCACAACAGACATAGTGTAGTGTGTCGAGAAGGATTCATCAAATCTGATTGGGGAGTAGAGGTTATTTCCATCTTTGTTGCTTGTTTTATTCATGGCTGTGATGTTACACATGCCGTACTTCTGTACACAAGCAATACTGCTGCACACGTGCATTAGTGGTGTACACATGCAGTACTGCTGTACACATACAGTACTTATGTTACACATACAGTACTGCTGTTACACATGCAATGCTTCTGTACACATGCAGTACTGCTGCACACATGCATTAGTGCTGTACACATGCAATGCTTCTGTATACATACAGTACTGCTGTTACACATACAGTACTGCTGTACACATACAGTACTGCTGTACACATGCAGTACTTCTGTGAACATGCAGTACTTCTGTGAACATGTAGTACTGCTGTACACATACAGTACTGCTGTACACATACAGTACTGCTGTACACATGCAATGCTGCTGTACACACGCTGTACTGCTGCACACATGCAGTACTGCATGTTCACAGGCAATATGTCGCATGTGGCTGACCGATTCAAGCCGTTGTCACATCAGTGTCTTTGAATGTAGGGGGTTGTTGAAAGCGTGCGTCGACAGGATGTGGCAGAAAGTGCCTCGCATGCACTTCCTGGTTCTGTTCTGTGGCTGCTGGGGTTAATGAACGATCCGTGGAAACAAAAGGACTATTATGAGGAGGAATCTGCAAGAGGGAAAAAGGTGGGGAGAGGGAGGGAGATTTGGAGGGATGGAGGGAGGGAGAAAATAATGGGGTTTCCTCCGGGGAGTGTTTTGGAGGTGGACATAAAGCAAATGAACCATGCTTATTGATTGTCATATTGCTGGCTTCAGCTTCATAGAAACTCTAAGGGGGTCCTCTTCTCTCTCGCATAGCACGGCTCATTGTTCACCATAGGATCATAAAGAGCTTTACTGGCTCTGTTATGTATTCTCTAAGGCTAGTGACAGACTGGGACAAGCCTTAAAAATGGAGCCTATTTCGCATGCAAACACAAGTTATGGGCAGGACTTTGAGGTAGTTTCCATGGAAAATCGTCTCTGTTTCGCTGGTCGCGCACTAAACGTTTTTTTTTTTTGCTGTTGTTTTTTTTAACCTCAAATTGGCTGTTTTCCGAGCTAATAAAAACCGAAAGAGAAATCGCGTTAGAATGTATTTTCAGACTGATCTAGCTGTTATAGCGTTCAGTATCTGCTCCGTGTGATTAATGAGGGCTCCATGCTTTCTCTCATGTCCTCGCCGTCACGTTTCGTCGTGGTGTTTTCACATGATGACGTGGGGTTTGACTTATCAGGACCAAGTCAAGAGTCTTGCGAACACCTCCCCCCTGGTCTACACTGTGCAGTGTGAGCACCATCACATTCGCGATACAAAAATAGCAACGAGATGAATGACAAAGATTTAGAGATGGATGATGATGTCAGGACAAAACCCTTTGCATTGTAGCCCCCCCCCTTCACCGCACCAAGAGATCAAATGTGGATGTAAGAGTACTGTAGCTATACTTCAGTTCAATTTGCCTGGATGACATTGAGGTCACAATCTTAATCTTTTTTTCGTTCTTTTTTTCAATTAAATGAAGTCGTGTATTTGTCAAATTCAAAAGGTAACTGAAAGTGTTCCTTTTCACCCTTCTCTCTCTCTCCCTCTCTCTTTCTTAGTCTCTCTCTTTCTTAGTCTCTCTCTCTACCTCTCTCTCTCTACCTCTCTCTTTCTTAGTCTCTCTCTCCCTTTCTCTTTCTTAGTCTCTCTCTCTACCTCTCTCTCCCTCTCTCTTTTTAGTCTCCCTTTCTCTTTCTCCCTCTCTCTTTCTCAGTCTCTCTCTCTCCCTCTCTCTTTCTTAGTCTCTCTCTCTCTACCTCTCCCTTTCTTAGTCTCTCTCTCTCCTTCTCTCTTTCTTAGTCTCTCCCTCTCTCCCTCTCTCTTTCTTAGTCTCCCTCTCTCCCTGTATCATCTTAGTCTCTCTCCCTCCCTCTTGCTTTCTCTCCCTCTCTTGTAGTCTCTCTCAATCGCTCTCTCTCGGTTTTTCTCTCTCCCTCTCTCTTAGTCTCTCTCCCTCTCTCGCCCTCTCTCTCAGTCACTCTCTCCCTCTTCTCTCTCAGGCAAATTACCATCGGACCTTTGAAACAAGCACTAGGAACACCGATGCGACTCGTTGCTCAGGCTTCATTACGGTTCTCATCTCTGTCCTCTTAGCTGACCTCTCCTGAACCCGGCTGTTGTTGCGTTGCGACCTCTCGTGACATGCTTCTGAACTGGGGGCTGTAAGAGGGGGGTGACAGGAGCGGCAGATCTCAGAGGATGGAGAGGCCAAGGTTGCTTTTGTGAGCGGGCGGAGAAGGCATCGCCCCACGTTGTTCACCCAGCTCTCTCTTGTTCAGAGTGCTGAACTCCACCTCCGACTGGAACCCTGACCTTTCGAGTCTATTTCCTGCCCATAATTACCCCTCCTGTCTGTTCTGCCATTATGACCCCTCATTAATATGGACAAACCATTATTCTTCGTTGGAGCAGCAGACTGATTCTGCCATTTTCAAGAGGTGTTGAGCTTTCATGAGCTCATGTATGGTTGGCGTATTCGAGGATCTGTGTGTTGTACCTTCGCTTCACGCCGCATCAAAAGACCCGTCGTCATGACTCAACACATCCCCATCATCACACAACATACTCATCAGCGAGGCTCTGCTGTAGATCGCTGCCACGATGCCTTCAGCCTTTGCAGTCCATTAGAAGCAAGCTGAGACACGCTGGCTGCAGTAGCCAGCAGGGTGGGACACTAGCTACGCTAGTGTTGCAGCTTCCTCCACAGCTGCCTGCCTGCCGGTCGCAGTTTCTGCACGGATCAGCAGATGTGAAGACACTGCGGTATCCCGTGTTAGGAAGATGAAAGAACTCTCCAGGTGAGAAGACCATCTTAACACCTGATGAGGTCACCCAGAGCAGTTTGTTGGAATAAATAACGGGTATGCTAAAACCATCGGTATTAACAGAGTGGAGGTTGGCGCTGACACGAATACATTATCCAACTGAAAGACACCAATTATTCCCAGGAAGTAAACAAACATGTCTGTCCAATTAAAGATCTGCTTCATTTGTTGATGGTGATGGTTTAGTTTATGTAGGAAAGAGCTGGGAAATAAGACTGCTTTGTGTCACCTGACAGGGGGCAAAACACCGAATGGCAGTTTCTTTTATCCAAACATCTACGTCTGTTTATGAGGATTGTGTTGTTGTTGTTTGTCCCTCTGGAAACACAAGGGACTCCATCGCTACGAGAAGAAGAAAGCTCTTCAGCACACACCATTTCAGAACACTTAAGCGATACTGGATCCCAGTGTGTCTCTGGCTGCCTATGCCCAGATCTGATGCTTTAAAATTGAATATAGATTTCGGAGAGCAAGGCACTGCGTCTGATGAATCTCAATTTGCCGCTGTCCATATTTCATAGCAACTACCACCATGGCCAGGGAGGGAGGCAGGGAGGGAAAGATGGTTGAAGAGAGGGAGGGAGGGAAAGATGGTTGAAGGACTGATGTGTTTTCTAAAACAAGAGGTGTTAAACCTCATACCTTCTGTTCTGCTCGCAGGAACGACAAGAGACTTTTTATTAAAACTCAAACTAATCACAAGTTTTCTGTTTGGGGAGCGGGGGAGGGGATCTTGTTATAAAAAGAAGAAATATGTCATATTCCTAATGACAGAAGTTTGAATCACTTCCCGTATTGTACAGTGGTTGTTGTCATAGCTGGCGGAGTCAGGGCGATATCTAGGTGGGTTTTTGAAGTGTGCTGACTAGAGACTCGTCTATTTATAGATAAAGTACAACTCAATGTTTGGCAATTCCTGTACTTTCTATTGTACTGAAGCTGTAGTTGGAATAGCGTCTTCTGTTTGTGTGTTTCACAGCGATGGCTTTGCATTGCATGTCAAAACACATATTAGATGATAATGCATGACTGCAACTATCTGCTCTTAAGACTTGTACACCTGGCTGGTACGGCTGGATAGGTTTACCAGCGCCTGGCTTTACCTACCCCTTCATCAGGAGATAAACACTTGAAGCTTACTTTGAACAGCATACTACTTACAATACAGAGAACCACCAACAAACCTTTAAGCGCCAGGACCAATCGCGACGACCAGCGACACCTCTTTATGAAGAAGGTCACACTTTGAATAACTTTGCAACCTAATTCGCGGTACTTTGCTTAGAGGTTGTGGTGTGTTTGAAGTGCTCTCCACTGACAGCTTTCCTGGGCGCTAGCGGATTTGCAAAAGGACGCCAGCGTTCTGCGGTGGTTACATCGTTTCGGGAGGTATCATGTGATCACCGCCCCTGTCTATGACGTTTGTTTTTGGTCTGCGTCTTGTGGCGTACGGCGAGGTACGAGGCTGAATAGAAACATTAACAATAAGATCCAGAGCCTCCGGTCCTCTTACAACGCTGGTAGTTGATTGTTTGGAGTTAGTATGAAACCTTGTTTGGGCATAAAAATAGCACGCGCTAAGGGGGTGTTAGTGAGGTTCAATATAGGCCCCACGTCTAAGTGACGTTTTGTGAGGACATTATGAAGTTGCGCAATAAACATACCAGGCGTAAGGGTTGCTGACCGTCTCCTGTCGAGGTAAAATAGGTTAGAGGGAGGATTGCTGAACAACAGCAGTATGGACGTTTTTCTTGCATTGAAATACATAAGCGGGCGTTTCCAAGTTTGACATTTTTGGCAAAAATACAGCGTATAGGTCCTTGTTAAGTATGAACCGGTTTTGTGCTGCAAAAGCATGGCTGAAAAGGACGTCGCGTGAAACAGCCGAGGATGCGGGATCCTCGCTCTGGTTTGGGCTTCAGAGCTGTTTGCGTTTATGATCGTTATTGGATGGAAATGATGACATATACCATAATTGGTGCACGGGTGGACTATTTGGCTTGCTTTTTTAGGATGGCAGCAGCAGTGAAACCTGTCTGTCCCAAGCCTGGGAAGAGCAGGCTGGCGGGGCAGGCAGACTGGGTGGCAAGCTGGGGAGGGCAAGCTGGGGTAGGCTGGGGGCAAGCTGGGAAGGCAGGCTGGGTAGCTGGGGGGGCAAGCTGGGGAGGCAGGCTGGGGGGGCAAGCTGGGGGGGCAAGCTGGGGAGGCAGGCTGGGGGGGTAGGCTGGGGGAGCAAGCTGGGGGCTTCCTGCCCTGTGAAAGCACATCAAGGTTGTTGTCTCTGTCAGACGGAAGGGGAGGGAGCAGGGGTGGGGGGATTCTATTGAACAAATCTAAAACCCTTTGGAGCGCGTTGCACAATTCGAGCGGGGGGACAGGAGAGTGAAAAGCGCCTTCTAAAATAATTTGAGGCGACACCGTACATGTGTCTGTGTGTGTTGCCTCTTCTGATTAAGGAAACATGTGTGCTGTGCAGTCGGTGAAGGAGAACAGAGGAGAAGCATGTGGAGAGGCTCTGTTCTCAATCACCCTGCTCTCACTCCCTCTACTGTTCTTTCTGCTCTCCGTCTCTACCTGCCTCTCTCTCCCCAATCACCCTGCTCTCTCTCCCTCTCCTGTGCTTTCTCCTCTCCCTCTCTACCTGCCTCTCTCTCCCCAATCACACTGCTCCCTGCTTCTCTCCCTCCTCGCTCATCTATCTCCCTCCTCCATCCTCCCTCCCTCATCTCTCTCCCTCCTCTTTCCCTCCTTCCTCCCTCCTCCCTCCCTCCTCTCTCCTCCCTCCCCCTCCCTCCCTCCCTCCCTCCCTCATCTCTCTCCCTCCCTCCTCTTTCCCTCCCTCCCTCCCTCCTCCCTCCTCCCAGCTGAGTGCAGGGTCCCTGGGAGCCTCGGTCAGTCACATCTGCTTTAGCTGAAACTAGCCCCTTCAGGAACCGAGCGTCAATGACCACACACACGTTCGCGCGCACACACCACACGTGCATACACATATACACAGCTATGCACGCACACACACACACATACATAATGCACACAGACATATGTGCATACATGCACACGCACATCCAAACAAATATGGAAATGCACAAAGCATGAATAAAAAATGCCTTGCCCTAGAAATGCAGCTGAAGACATACAGCATGTGAGAAATCAGAAGATGGGTGAGAGTTGTCATGCAGGGTAAAGTAAGAGCAGCTATAGCTCACCTCCCTCATCCTGGTCCAGCTCCACTAGCCAGGATATCCTGCTTTCCACTTCCTTCTTTCCATGTCCTCAGTCAAATGTTCTCGATGATTTGGGGTAGAGGAGAGGCTGCTGAGTCACGCCCCCCTCCTTCCCTTCTTCCTTTAGAGTCTTTTTGGCTTCCTTTGCTTTCTTCACCTCCATCAGAGCGAACGCACTCTTTAATTGGCATAATGATGTGATTAATTGGTTACTTGTCATCCTCCACAACAAGCCCTCCGTGTTGCACACTGTAAAAAAGTCAATCAAGCGCGAGTTTACAAGTAATCAAATGCTAAAGATTGAAAAGAGCGTATCTAGGATGTCCAGCTGTGCGGAGTAATTACACTGTCTTTATTAGCTCGGTCGTTTACAGTTGAAAAGAGTTAGTTTGTTCGTGGATTGAAAGACTGCAGCAAGTGGTGATTCTCAGCTTGTGGTGTCATTTTTTCCCCCAACGTGTCGTCACAGAGGGTTGACAGGTTGGGCCTCCTTCCACTGGGGTGGAAGCTGCCTGTTTTGAGAAGAAATATTTCTCTCACGAGGAAAAATCCGGTTGAGGCCTAAGTCACAAGGCCAAGGCTGACGTGGAGTTCCTATGGATAAATTAGCCAAATAGTTTGATGGACTTTTTGTCCTTGAACTTTAAATCAAGTAAAAAAAATATCAGCAAGGCTAGTTTAAACAAGAATGGACTGAAACCAACTTTTTATCTTTTTTTTTTTTTGCCTTTTGACTTGAATCGAACTGGTCTCTGTCTGTCTCTTTCTCTCGGTCTCTCTCTCTCTGTGTCTCTCTCTCTCTCATCATCTCTCATTAACAACTCAGGCACGCCCGTCGCATAATCACCGCGCTCCGCGCTTCCCTCCAGCTTGTATGAGGGGACTCATTATTGGTAGGATCCACAGACGAAGACCTGCGCATAATTACTGGGGTCAGTCCGTGTATCGCGGTCAGAGAAGGATCATTGTGAAAAGAAAATTTCGTTTTTGATAAAGAATTCAATTTCATTTGCGGTGTCGGATTGCACAGATATTGTCTGCTCAACTTTGGTAATGACATCCTGGACGAGGTGGTTTCTATGACCAGTTTTCGGATTCTGAAAGTAGTGGGAGGATGAAATCAGCAGCTGTGCCTTTTCTTTGCGTTCTCTTATCTCTGGTTTAGACTTTCCGAGGGGTGTCTATCAATAGTCTGTTTTCAAATGTGTTGGAGATGTGTGTATTGATCCACTCTGCCATGCGATTAGGTTACTTATGATGTCTCTCTCTCTCTCTCTCTCTCTGTTCTACCTCAATCTCAATCTCTCTGAAAACAGATCTGGAAGGCGGAGAGGATAACTGACTGAAATAAGAACAGGCCCAAGACTGAAAGTATGATTGTTTCTCAAAGTGGTAAGCACTACGGATTTTCAGTCTTTCAAGTCTTTTTTTTTTCTTGACTCAACACTTTGAGTTTTTGCCTTTTCATTGATTTCATTGTCCAACCGTCGCTATATGCATCTTCTTCAGTCACAGATGGTTCTACATCATATAAAAGAGCATTCATTCAACCAACCATCATGGACAGAACAGACATGGTGATTCTTGCCAGAATACCATGTGAATCATAATGATAGTAGCATAATGTAATGCAAAACTCTTTATGATCAAAGCAATAGGAAATGTATTCTTAGAAGAAATGTGGGTGATTTCATGAAGTATGGTGTTTTATCAAATTGGACATGTAGGTTTTGATTATAGATTCACACGTATACCTCACACTAATTTAGATTTAATTTGTCTCACCAGACAAAAACAGTGAATGAACAGGAATGACACTGAAAGTCTACAACGTGTGGCTTTGTGAGTTTAGGATTGCGATTCCTTGTTTTTCTAAAGTCATAACTGTGAGCTTGTGACTTCAGATCTTACTGACATTGGCTTCTAATTAACAACTCACACAGCTACAGGTTTTGTAGGAACAGAGGTGAGGTGCCTTAACTGAACAGGAAGCTGAAATGATGTGAAGAAAGATCGAGTGTCAGACAGATTCTGTCAGTTCCCAGTATCACTCTTAAATCTTCATCTCTTGTTCTCGCAGGGAAGAACTCAGCCAAGCATGGAATAGGGTTATGCATCTAAATTAAGATGCCATGTTTGTGAGTGGAACGCACCGATGCAAAGTTTGATGTATCTATTTCAACCCAACCGCTCTTAATCTCCCTTCTCAGGCAAACTAGTCTTTCGCTTTTAGTTAGAGTAAATTTCGTTCTTTTCTCCCCTTCTTCTAAATGCTGTATTAAGTGTGTTTTCATCTAAATGGTTCATTCTCATGAGCAGTTTCTGTGATCAATCTTAAGATTTGCCTTGGGGCGTTTAACTGTGGCATCATGCAGGGCTGAGATAGATGAGTCTTGATTTTTGTGCTCAGCAAATGTGTCCGCTCATCAACTAACTAACAGAGGAGTGCTGTTATGGAAAAGAATACTTGTTTTTATTTTCACACACATCAACAGTTTTTTCCGCACTTGACTATTGAAAAACAAATCAGTACAGTTGTGCTGATTTATTCATTTAAATAACCGTTTATCCATCCTTATATCAGATAACAGTGAACAACTAAGAAATTAAAATCGTGTTGTTGTCTAAGTGGGGAGTTTTTTTTTCATCTTTTACCCATAAGGACAATCTGCATCGGAAAAAATGACTGTTACTTTCACAAAAAAACTGTTGTTTCGCATGTTGTGTGAGAATTATTCAGTTTCAACAAACAACAATTATTAATTAGTCACCATTAGCATACTTGCCTCAAGCAGGGAGCATGCTCAGATGCCAATAATACCATGGTAACTATGGAGATTTCATGGTTCTTGTCTGGTTAAAACTAAGTCCAAACCACCATCATCAAAAACAAAGATACTGTTGGTTGAATGTTTCATAACAAGACTGACCTACTTCTGAAGTACCTGTTCTGAGTCCGACTCCGTTGTCAAGGCTAAACTAGGCTAAACCTTCATAGACGCCACAAGGCTCCAACCTCTTTATCGACATAACATATCACATAACATATAACATGCATGCATATCCCACAAACAATTGCGGGGGGAAATATTGAAAGAGAAAATGAATCTATATCTATGGCACGGAGGCATAAGCTGGCTACTTTCAGAGAGAGGTTGGAAACAGAGCGTGACTGATGAGGCAGAATCTGAAATTGGTACAGTTTGGTTCATTGAAGGTACTTACAGGGTGGAAGGTACAATGGTACAGTTTGGTACATTGAAGGTACTTACAGGGTGGAGGGTACAATGGTACACGAGGACAGTGAAGGGAATACAGGGTGGAAGGTACATTGGTACACGAGGACAGTGAAGGGAATACAGGGTGGAAGGTACATTGGTACACGAGGACACACAATGACAGTGAAGGGGATATCCCTAAAGAAGCAAACAAGCTCCATATCAGTTAAGTCAGCCTGTAGTTCCCCCCTGTCCCCTGGCCTCTAACAGCCTCCCCACCAAACATGTCCCAGCTGGGTACCTGCATGAGGAGGGAGGGCTGAGCATCACCAACACCTGCCACAATCCATCCTGGATGTGAAGGTAAAAACAGAAGTTTTGTTTTTAAAAGAGAGCGAAGGAGGGAGGACATGGAGCCATGTTGTGGGGGATCGCGCTACGCTTGCTAACATGGCGAGGATGCAGAACGTGCTAACGTGCTAACGATGCTAAACGTGGAGAAAAGGACTTGATTCCCAGGTGTTGGCGATACAGGTTGCTGCTCTTCCACTGGGCTGCACTAGGTAATTCCTTTTTCAGCAGAGACTTGACTCTGCTGCAGGGTATGCGCCGTTAGACGTATTGTGCTGTGAAGTCGTGACTGTACTATACTTTAATGTAAGGTCCGGATACCTTGCTGTAGAGTTAGTACAGGTTGAAACCATCTGGAAATAAGGACACAGGGTCAATACCTTGCCTAGCAGGGATCCAAGGCAGTGAGAAAGCCATCAAACATCTAAAACGTGCTTCCCTACGGGATATTTCCTCTTTCAGGTGCCTTCAAGCTTACCTGCCTGTTTCTGCTGCACACGCCTGTTTGAACGGACTGTAATTTTAAAAAGCTGGAGAGTTTCCCATCTTCATAGATGGAACATGAGACGGTCTGGTTCGTCCTCTCAGCCTCTCTTTACATGGGGACGGAAGCTTCTAGGCTTTAGAGGAAGGTCTGCTCACAGCTGATAGTGGATGGAAATAAAAACATGCCAGGGTCTCCCATTCAGTGCAGCTGAGGTTAGGATAATTTATTACGGGGAATGAAATGACATGTTTCCATCTCGTAATCATTTTCTTCTTTTCCTCTTCTTCTTTTCCTCTTCTTCTTCTTCCTCTTCTTCTCCTTCTCCTTCTCCTTCTCCTTCTCCTTCTCCTTCTATCCTGGAGCTGTAAGGCAGGGCTTTGGCCATAAACAGAACTTTAATTTGAGGGAGGGAGCAGGGAGGGAGCAGGGAGGAAGAGGAACTGGCGGTAGAGGGAATCGTAGGCACTGGGGAGAAATTCACCTTGCGTAGAAAAGCATTCATGACTTTACTTATTGTATAATTTCATACATGCTATAAATGTACAGTGTGTTTTCTGTGTATGGAAGAAATGTCTAAATGGTGAGGGTTATATTCAGTTCCTAATGAAGGTGAGACATAAAAGAAGACAGGTTTTATAAATAGGCATAGAAGAAATGTTTATTCGAAAAGGAAACATCTGTTAAATTGCATCCATATTGCCCATTATTATAACTGCTGAACCCATATGTCTCATCACTCTTCCTAATAGACTCATGTCTTCCCAAGTCTATTGATTCAATATCATTACTCTGAACACCACCTCCGCTGCCAAACACGCCATTGTAGTCTGTGGCAATTGCTTTGTAAATTGTCCTGAAAAACTGTTTTGCTTGATTGATATAGGTGTGGTTGCTAGTCAGCGTCCATGATGGTTGTATTGATGAAGTGGAGATTCCAGATGTCACGGGAAACACATTCTTCATCTCCTCAATCATCACAGCTTCATGGACTACTTGCTGTGCTAGGATGCCAATCTGTCAATTTGATTACAAAGGTTTAACTGAAAAGGAGCTTTAACTTGTGTATGCTGTTGTAATTAGCCGTTTGTAACACCTTCCTTTTCGTGTCGCAGAACTGACACTTTCAAATAAGGTGGTAGGTTTGGAACTCCTTGATCTTAAAACCAGACAGGCAAAGCCCTTTATTCTTTGACTGGTGTCTCGTCCTGCAGAGACTCAAACCTTAAATTTACTTCTACTTATGCTTCTTTTACTGTAGTGGCAGAAACCTTAACTGTAAAGCTAGCCTAAACTTTCAATAAAAGCTTGAAATTGCAGGGTGCTTGAGGTACACTACAGCTGGAGACATCACAGTTTAATAACAGCTCAAATAGTAAAACATTAGGAACTTTATTTCTTGATAAAGCGCTCTAATCACATAGTGGATACCACGCAGGAAGATCTGTTTTGGACAACATGGCTTTTTGTAACATGTTGACCCAATAAAATAAGGTCAATAAACGCTATCAAAATGATTAGACTCAGTGTCTGAAAATCAATAGAGTAAAAGTGCTTACTACTTTTGTAGTACAGTTTGTTTTCACCATATTAACGGTTGACTGGGTTCTGAATCTAATATATTAGCACTTCTCTTTAATATCATTTTCACATTTAAAAACAAATCTGAGCTATTCACACAACCTTAACGCTCTTTCAGACCCAAATTTATGGAAACATACTTTTCTTCTACCTTGACTGGGAGGTGGAGATTTTTCCTCAGTTATTTTATACACTGATCCTTACCTACACTGTCTGTACTGAAAGAGGTACAAGAGTCACTTGTTCCAGACAGATTTTTTCAACAGGAAGCAGTCAGGCTTTAGGGCCTCAGCAGTTTCAGCAACCTTAAAGGGTTTAAATGATATCTGCAGCGCTCTTGACAAGCTGTGGGGGATTGTGTGTCTGTTCTTATTGATTTGTCAAAGGCTGTTGACGTTGTCGACTGCGTCGGTGCAAAACGTAAAATGTTGAATTACTGGTCATGCCCTAGATTGGTTTATAAATTACCTGTCAAATCATATTCAATGGTTTTTTGAAGATGATTGTAAATCAGAGACCATGGAGTTATGCCAAGGAGTTCCCCAAGGTTCAATATAGGGTCCACTGTTATTCATGTTGTGTATCAACATGGTTTGAGGATCATATTGAAATAGCAAATTGTTCCTTTTTCTGCAGATCATATTGTTGTTTATCCCAGTAGAGGTCGTTTTTCCTCGGGGTTTGAAACAAGGCTAATGAGCTTTAAACTCGATTCAACAGAGTCCTTACGAATGAGACTTGACCCTGAATTCAGGGAGAAAAAAGGCTTGATATTTTTTAAGACCTAGAATGGTAAACATCAGGATGTTGCTGTGTTGGATGAGGCACTATTGGGAGTGAAGTAGAACTTTATTTTGTCTCCATAGGGACAATTTGTTGTGCAGCAGTAAAAAAACCAAACAAACAAAATTATATTGAGCAAGTCTGAACATACAGGTATCTGGGAGTGGGGATTGATGACAATCTGAGCTTCCCTGTGTGTGTGTGTGTGTGTGTGTGTGTGTGTGTGTGTGTGTGTGTGTGTGGAGAACTTGATGAGGAAACTCAAATTGAAAAAAGGTTGTTTTTTTTATTACCAGCATAAAGCTTGCTTTTCTCCGGAGGGCAGGAATGAGCTTGAATGATATACCATGCTGGCGGTTTGAGAGTTTAGTGACTCTTCCACCAGTCTGGGAGCATTTGATTCGCTGGATCATGCGGCCCTCAGGTTTATCGCAAATCCAAAGCATCTCAACACACCATTGTGATCTTTATAACCCTGTGACTAGTCCTTACTGACCCTGCTCTGGCTTCAACTGTGGTATATATATATAGGACTTAAAGACTATATACATGCTCTGTGTTTTTATTAAATCAGGTGAGTTGAGAAATTTCATCATCAGAGCCTCACTCTCATTCACTTCTACCTGCCAATGAAAATAGCAGAGAGAAAATGGAACGGCAAATATTTCAATTGCTTACGTCTGTGGGCCTGGAAATCCGTCCTGAAATCTTTTCAGCTAGATGATCTAGTTACGTTAGTGGAGTGGATGTTAATATCATGAATAATGTGATGACCTTGAGGATAGGCGTTAGAGAAAACCCTGCAGTTATAGAGGTTGAAGATAAAAATCTTGAGCAAAGATGATGGGGCTGATGTGTGTCTATGGACTAAATCGAACACTCATCACTCGTAATCGTTCTATGATTTCTAGTAAAACCATCTAATGCAGTATACATGTATGATTAAATTAAAAATACATTCTCACATTCTCTGGAAGACCTGCCTATCCATGCCTAAACATCTCGGAAATTGGTCTCATCAGTTGATTAGGAAAGTGCCTGTTCTGATCAGGATTCATGGCGGTGATTCCAGGAGGTGTGGTCAGGTTAGGAGCACACTTAGGCATCTGATTAAGCGGACTTGACAGCAAACTCATCTCTTTGACACAATACAACTCAGTCCCAGGGATGGCATTAGACTACAGCTGTCCCTCAAATCCATGGCCTTAATTAGACTAGATGTGTCTCATTCAAGTCCATCACAATAACACCCTTGTGAGGAAGTCTTAAATGTCAGGGAGAGAGGAAAGGCTGT
Source organism: Plecoglossus altivelis (assembly GCA_036571765.1). Classification (NCBI taxonomy): domain Eukaryota; kingdom Metazoa; phylum Chordata; class Actinopteri; order Osmeriformes; family Plecoglossidae; genus Plecoglossus; species Plecoglossus altivelis. Next base: position 1,609,391 of record BROE01000006.1, read on the forward strand.
TGGCTGCATATTAGCTCATTTAAGCAGAGCGACTCTGAATAGAAACTGCAAGGATAAGTCATGCTACCAACCAACCGTACCAGTATTTTGTAATGTTTCTCAACCAACTTAACCCCTTTGGTCGATTTAAATCAGGGGTCTCCAATCCTTGTCCTCGAGGGCCGCTGCCCTGAGGGTTTTAGATGTTTCCCTGCTCCAGCACACCTGACTCTAATAAAGGGTCATTATGAAGCTTCCACAGAGCTTGTTAATGGCTCATTCATTACAATCAGGTGTGCTGGAGCAGGGAAACATCTAAAACCTTCAGGACAGCGGCCCTCGAGGACCAGGATTGGAGACCCCTGGTTTAAACCAATCGTATATCCCATAATTGAAGACAAACGTTACATCTCTGTTATCTGAATCATGTCGCACGATGTCAGGTAGATGAAAAGAACGGGTAGACGGGGGGTGGACAACCCTGGTGCTCGAGAGCAACCGTCCTGAAGCTTTTAAATGTTTCCCTGCTCCAGCTCACCTGATTCTAAAGAATGGGTAGTTATCAAGCTCTGTAGATGCCTCATAACAATCCATTTCTTAGAATCAGGTGCGCTGAAGCAGGGAAACATCTATAACCTTCAGGACGGTGGCTCTTGAGGACCAGGGTGGCCCACCCTCGCGGTAGACAGATCCGGTCAAAGCTGGAGATGGGTGTTTGTGTGTTATAAGCGTTGGCTGAAAGGAAGGACAGATCCAGTCTTCCGATGGCTACGCAACCTCAGAGGAGGTCGAAGCAGGTCCTCCCTCCTCCCTCACCTGGTCTAAAGGCCTGCTTGATGCAGCCTGTAGGGGCAAGCCGGAAGCTGGAGGGCCAAGCGACGGAGGTTCTCGCTCTTGATGTTTTCCGGCGGTAGTTTGCCTGTGCCGTCAGAGTTATGGATCAACCTGGACAAAGTTGGAGTCCACAGTGGCGTGGCCATGCCCCGCTAGCTTGGGGCTGATGCTGGCTGCATCCTGATTGACTCTGCTGAACACAGACAGCTTCCATTAGGGTGATGCATGGTTTTCGGGCCGCGATCGTTGTGGGATTCGTTTGCTCTGCATTCGGTTTTAAAATAAGCACATTTCGCTAAGTTCTCATTATTGATCTCTTCTCTCAGAATGTGGCTCAGCCTAGCAGGACTGCAGTTGAAACTCGATGGCAGATAATGCATGAAAGTACATGTTCGCACCCCTGATTAACCCTGCTCATCATCCTGAGCTACATATAAACCAGGGGCTGAATGGGAAGACAGGTCCCAGGAACAAGGAGACAGTTTCCAGGAACAGGGAGACAGGTCCCAGGAACAGGGAGACAGTTTCCAGAAACAGGGAGACAGTTTCCAGGAGCAGGGAGACAGGTACCAGGAACAGGGAGACAGTTTCCAGAAACAGGGAGACAGTTTCCAGGAACAGGGAGACAGGTCCCAGGAGCAGGGAGACAGGTCCCAGGAACAGGGAGACAGTTTCCAGGAACAGAGAGACAGGTCCCAGGAACAAGGAGACAGTTTCCAGGAGCAGGGAGACAGGTCCCAGGAACAGGAAGACAGTTTCCAGGAACAGGAAGACAGGTCCCAGGAACAGGGAGACGGGTCCCAGGAACAGGGAGACAGGTCCCAGGAACAGGGAGACAGTTTCCAGGAACAGGGAGACAGGTCCCAGGAACAGGGAGACAGGTCCAAGGGACAGACTGCTGATCTATTGCAAACAAATTCAACACGATTTGATGAAACCGATCATCCCCAAAATGGACATCATCAGGACTTCATACCTAACCCAGGAAGCTGCAAGGAGGGTGCTTGATGTTGCTGCAGAAAGGTTTACTGTCTCCTGCAAAGAGGGCTTAAAATGAGTAATATAAGGAACCTAATTAACTCTTAGAGGGAGGCTACAGACTGTCTAAGTCAGCCACACGGCTGTGGCTATCACAAACCTCGAGGTGAATGATTAATTAATGCGTGGTTTATTATTTATGGGTGCAGTGATGTACCTGTATGGGAGGCTGCATGCATGCTTCGTCTGTAGGAGGGAAGACGAGAGAGAGGCACAGATAGAGATACAGAGAGAGAGGTCCAGAGAGAGAGAGGTCCAGAGAGAGAGGTCCAGAGAGAGAGAGGAACAGAGAGAGAGAGAGAGAGAGAGATGCAGAGATACAGAGAGAGAGGGACAGAGAGAGGAACTGATAGAGAGTGACAGAGAAATAGAGAAGGACAGAGGGGTACAGAGGGACGGAGAAAGAGGGAGGGACAGAGAGAGACACCGAAAGCATCTGACTGCATACTGAAGCAAAGAGCCCATTGAGCCAATTGCTACATGGATTGTAAACCAATCTCTCTCTCAGCCATTTTATGCTGTTTCTCTCCTGCTCACTATCTTAGTCCTTTTGCTCCATCTTACTCACACACACACAAACACACACACACACACACAAAATCACACATACACACAATCACACAATCAGATACACACACATACCTACACGCTCACACGCACACATGAATAGAAACAGTCAGACACCCACAACGCATATTTGCACACGCTCGCACACCTGCCCGCAGCTCGGACCACCCATGGGGACGGACAGAGACAAGCAGACTGAAGGGAGTGTAGGCACGGTAACTGTATCCATGACGCCACTGTCAGCCGAGCAGGAGAAGCATGGGGTCGTTCACTTCACTCCAGCATTTCATGTGGTGCCGATGCACTTTTAACCTGGTTACTAAGATGCAATGGGAGCAGATGACTGGGGGCTTTCCCTCTACAAGAAAGGGCTTGCGCTATAATTTAAATCTTCCCAATGCCAGTGACAGTTGAGGTAAAAGGGAGCAGAGAGCTGTCCTCCTCTAACATACCCACCACATGAATAGAAAACAGTGGCCAGGACAACCAACCAACGCACTATTGCTGCACCAACCGCTATCCCGGCGACCACCTGTGCCCCGCCACGCTCGGACCAACCCTGGGGAGACCCGGGGACACGAACCAAGCAGAACTGAAGGGAGGTGTAGGCACCCCTCGCGGAGCACTCTGGGGTAACTGTATTCCATGAACGGCCGCGACTGGGTCAGGGCGTGCCCGAGTCAGGAGGGACAAAGCTATGGGTCGATTTCACTTCACTCCAGGCAGTCACTGTTTCGTGCTGGAGTGGCACTTTTTGAACCCTGGTGTTTAACTTACAGATTGCAATTGGTGCAAGCAGATTGAACCTGTGGGCTTATTTTCCTCTCTACAAACAAGGCCGCTTGTATCAGTGCCAGGAGGTGATGTGGAGAGGAGGGTTAGCTTTGGGTTTGATCTCTGTTTAGGGGGGTGGTGATGATTTTAGTTGCAGTATGTTCGTCTCGTGTATGTGATGTATGTGTGTCCTGCGGCTGTGCGGTGTTGTTGTTGCATTGGTATGTGTCCGTGCTGTGTGCTGTGTGTGTTCGTTTTTGTGTGATACTCCTCGCTTGGGTTGGTGCGGGGCTTGGCTGGTGCGCAGTGGGTGTGTTTAAGTGGCATGGGTGCGCGTGTTGTTTGTGTGGTGCATGCTGTGCGTGCGTGGTGTGCTGTGTAGACGCGGAGCGGCCGTATAGGTGGGGGTGGTGTTTGCGTGCGTGTGCTGTGCGTGGGGCTGTATATTACCCCATTGTCGCGGGTCGCGGTTCCCATCGACATGTGTGCGTGTGTGTGTGTGCGGGTGGGGGTGTGTGTGTGTGTGTGCGTGTGCGTGCGTGCGTGCGGGTGGGTGGGGGTGGTGGTGAGGTGAAATTAAATATTTCATGGAATACTTTAGCGAGATGCAGTTGATAGAAAGAAACAAAACAAAACACCCCCCCAAAAAAACGAAACCGAAAGGAACTGTCAAGGGAGATGGGGTAGCCATCAGTCGGGTGTTGTTTGCTGCCTGAAGAAACTTCCTGTTTCCTGTTCAAGGTGGAGGAAGAAGACCCCTTTCAAATGTGCCACGTGTTTCCAACAGCACAACCCCTCCCAAACAGAGCTCAGCGCTGCTGAATAAATGATGAGTGAGCACAAAACGTGCTGAGGGGCATTTGGCCGGTGGGGCGACCTCAGGAAACGAAACCAACACGCACTCTGCACCTGGAGACATGGGGTTACAAACACGCAGGGAACAAACACATCATGGGGTTGGTAGACAAAGACAAGAGTTTGAACCTACATCAATGTAGATATATTGGATACTTAGACCTGGTCTGATAACATGAACTATTATACTTGCTCTATATAGAGCAGATGGTTGAATTACTCACTCTCAATCTGTACCCTTTAACAAGAAGGAGGATATTTTTAACAAACTTTTTCATCATCTCTTTTTTTTTATTGCTTAAATTCACACCGTGAGATCTTTTTAGCCCAGCAGTTTTAGCCTTTAGCCATTTAACAGGAAATATACGATGCATGTAGCTCATAAGACGACGTTTTATGTCTTCGATTGGAAGTCGAAATAGTCAGGAGACGGGCTGGTGAGGTGTGGACTGCAGGATCACTGAAGGTGAACCTGACACACAGCCCAGGCTATAAAACTAGGCCCACCAGCATCGCCACCAAGCGGGTTTAAGAGGGAGGAGGATGGGGCCATTACCTCCATAGATGGAACAAGGTTACAGAAAACCAAGGTTATTATCAGGTGTGGATACTGCTTATTATGGTTTACTATACCATAAACATTGATCAGAAGCTATTCTTAGGTCCCTGGTGGTAACCATGGTTCCCCGGGGTCATAAAAATGTTCCGTCTATGTCTGAAGTTATTTCTATAATAAATACTGTTCATATACACAACACTAATTTAATTGCTTTCTTGAAAATGTCGTCAAATGGTCATATAATATAACTAGATACTTACATGAGATTCACTTTAAAATGAGATCCTAGCTCTTTTCCAGCGTAGGTCAAAAGGTCATTCTGTAGCATTCAAACCAGCACCTTCAAACCAGCTGTGCAAGCTAATTAGTCACTCTAATGATAGCCTTGTCAGTCGGTTTTTAATGTTTGAGAAAATAACACAAGATATATAAACAGGCTTCTTGAAATCTCTGTCTTCGTACGTGACGATCGAACATGTTTTGCTACAAGTCAGGCTATACTAGTTTGTAGGTGCGTGTTCTAGTGACAGACATCTTTATTATCATCAAAGGGTATCAACATTAGAAGACCACCTACACAATGTTTACCCTTCAGAGTAAAAAACAGCTAATCGTTGAAATGAACTTGAGAAAGTGAAGATGAAAGCACTCTCTCTCCCTCCCCCTTCCCCCCTCTCTCTCTCTGTCTCCCCCCTTCTCTCACTCTCTCTCTCTCTCTCACACACACACACACACACAAACGCACGCAAGCACTCTCTCACACACACAAACAAACACACAAAAGCACTCTCTCTCTGTCACACGCACACACACACACACACAAACACACGCAGGCTCTCTCACATGCGCACACAGATACACACATACACACGCAAACCAACAAACACTCAAACAGGCACTTATATTCAGGACACCGGAGTCTTGAGATGAACGAAAACAAGATGTCTGGTTGCCTGGAGACAAATTCCACTTGTTGGGAATCATTACACCTTCTCTGAAACAACGGCCGGTGAAACTGTTGCTTATACAATACAACATCTAAATAAACACGAGTGTGTTATTCTTTGAAAAATCTTTTTAGATAAAAAAATAAATAAAAAACAAATCATGTAATCTCATTAGCCTGATTGGAAAGTAAACTCTCTGTTGTAGAACTTTACAGCATGTATCCTTCCTCTCGAGCTACACTAGTTAAATGATTGTGGTGAGAGAAAAAAAACTCTCGTAGTTTAACACAGAAACAAATATGGCATTTGGAAAATAGGCTGTAAATAAGAAACGCCCGTCCATGCATAGCGCACAAGTCTGAGAGAAAATTGAGCATTTGTCAGTTTGGATAAGGTCACTTGCAAATTGAATGGCGAATACATTGAGCGCAATGGACAAGATGTCAGATTGTGGGGTCTGAAAAGAATTTTTTAAAGCAATGTTTGTGTTCTATGGTTTTACATCATCGGAAAATATCAAGGTGTTGATGCTGATTGTGTCTGTAGCCTGCAGGTGTGAAGGGCTGACTCTCTTGTCCTGCGTCAGAAAGGTCCCTACGAGGAAAGGAGTCTACGTTGGAAACATTGTATTAAAGATTACGTAAGGAGTTAATCATGGTATTTGAGCTTAAAACTACCCTCCAGTGTAATTTCCTAATTAAGTATTTATAGACTAATGATTTTGGCTGTGCTGTTTTTCTGTCTTATGAAGTCATGGGTAGAATGAAACTGTGGCATTATTCATGGTAGACAGCGCTGAAAGTGGAGGCAGGCATGGTTGACATCTATCACCAAAATAACAGCTCTGGCTTACGTTATTTTGTAGTAAACGAACATCAAAACTGCCTTCCAGAGAGGAATGTCAGTGGAACAAATATTCAATGTGTTTTCTTCTGGATTTAGCTGGATTTTAGCATTCCCAGCGTGGCAACCTTTCATATTTTTCTAACGAAGCTCATGTCCAAGTCGATTTGTGATCGTCTTCGTATAAGAAGATGTGGCATTTATATTACTGCTGCACGAAAGTGATTGATAATTATCAGCCACCCGTGACCCGTATTGACTGCTACAGTCTCCCCTTCCCTACAAACTATTGTTTAGTCAGGATATTGGGCTAAAACTATTGGTCTGTAAGTTCAGTACACAATAATGTATCCTGCAACAACCTCTTTACCCACGATAAACTCTGCCTGAGACTACACAACAGCCATGCGTGGGCCTACTAATATTGTTATTTTTATAACTGGCAATGCTTCAAACCTTCTCATAAAGTTGTCTGCGCGAGTAGTTATGATCATTTACAGTTATTTATATTTTAGACGCTTGCTTTAAGCTAAAGGCAGAATGCGTCAGAATGCAGGACCAGTCTTGCATTACTGGGCACAGTACAGATGTTGAACATAGGGCTTCTGATCAAGGTCATCGGTTTCAATTCCCCCTTGTTCATGGCTTGTATAAACATGTTATAGATGTTTTACATAATGTGTGTTTACAACATGTTTGAAATGTGTCTCCTCACAGGATACACACATATTATTCTTTACACAGAACTTAAGTTACTCATTTAAAACATGTGTTGAACTAAGTGTTGGATCATCATTATTGTATTGATAGTCCAAACAGCCAAGAGCTAAAAAACCTTGTCGGTTTTTGGAAAGTAAAAAATGCGGATGTACAAGTTTTTTTTTCAACTGTGCTAAAATAAATTAAGCGTGAGACTTTCTAATGATAACTGTGTGTTTGATAAATGACTCCTCAGAATGACTCCTCAGAATGACTCCCCAGAATGACTCCTCAGAATTCAGTCATTTTTAGCACTTCTGAAGTTGTCAGGCATATGTAGCTCACCAATAAAAGAGAGCTTTATGTGAACGGAAGGAGAGAAAAAGACAAACGCATCATTTGAACGATGCAGGTGCAGCAGAGGTTGTGTGACGCATCTGCCCTCGTCGAGTGTGATTTGACTCGAGCCCAACAAAACGATCAGATGTCCTCTGATGGCCCCGCCTTAATGAAGATGCATCTGTTAGAAAAGTTGGGTCGATCCACAAGGTGAAAGTCAAGCGGTGTAAAGTGACTCCCTGTGTATTAACCCCACATCGTAAGTGACATGCAGATTCCTGATGAAGCAATTTCAGCAAAACGTAGCCATTTTTAGCTGATTTGTTTTTGTCAGAGCAACTTTAACCTTCGTTACGCCACAACAGCATCCCTCTCACCTTAATCACTCTCGGGGGATATAGAAGGATGTGCTCTCCTCAGCACACCTCAGTAGATGGTGATAGTAGCTAACGTCACTCTCGGGGGATATAGAAGGATGTGCTCTCCTCAGTACACCTCAGTGATAGTAGCTAACGTCACTCTCGGGGGATATAGAAGGATGTGCTCTCCTCAGTACACCTCAGTAGATGGTGATAGTAGCTAACGTCACTCTTGGGGGATATAGAAGGATGTGCTCTCCTCTGTACACCTCAGTGATAGTAGCTAACGTCACTTAGCCACAACATCATACAATGAAATCTTGTTGTGGAAACGCCTCTCTCCATCTCCTCAAAGCTCACCCTGTTTCAGGGACACACCCCTTTCCTCCTACCACCGTAAAGCATTCTGTCCTTCAAGACGGAGAGCTTTCTCCTACCCTTCCTGCGACTTTACTCAGTCACACAACCGCCGTGATTAATTACGTTGTCACTCACCAGAAGTCAACAGCTGTCAGGGCAACCCTCTCGCCACAGTCACCTACAGCGTGTGCTCCCCTTCCAGCCCCGCCCGGCGCCGTAAAAGGCTGCACAGCCTGTTTAGCGTGGCTGCTGAGGGGAGCGTCGAGCTGACAGTCTCCCAACGGCACCTTTATCTCAGCTTGTCTTTCTTACCCCGTCTGGTTTAATTAGATGAAAAGTTTCCGCGGCTCCTCTGGGAACGCGCCGGGGAGCCGACCCACTCCAGCGCTGTCGTGATGGTTTTGCGGCGTCATCGAAGGCTGACAACTTTCCGCAGTTCTTCGCTGTCGGGAGGCTGTGGTTCTGTTCTCTGGGTCACAGATGATACTCTGTGTTGATGGGCTGTGGTTGTGTTCTCTGGGTCACCTGATGAGACTGTGTGGGGAGGCTGTGGTTCTGTTCTCTGGGTCTGGGTCACTGATGAGACTGTGTTGGGAGGCTGTGGTTCTGTTCTCTGGGTCACAGATGATACTCTGTGTTGATGGGCTGTGGTTGTGTTCTCTGGTTCACCGATGAGACTGTGTTGGGAGGCTGTGGTTCTGTTCTCTGGTTCACCGATGAGACTGTGTTGGGAGGCTGTGGTTCTGTTCTCTGGGTCTGGGTCACTGATGAGACTGTGTTGGGAGGCTGTGGTTCTGTTCTCTGGGTCACTGATGAGCCTGTGTTGGGAGGCTGTGGTTGTGTTCTCTGGGTCACCTGATGAGACTGTGTTGGGAGACTGTGGTTCTGTTCTCTGGGTCTGGATCACTGATGAGACTGTGTTGGGAGGCTGTGCTTCTGTTCTCTGGGTCACAGATGAGACTGTGTTGGGAGGCTGTGGTTGTGTTCTCTGGGTCACCGATGAGACTGTGTTGGGAGGCTGTGGTTCTGTTCTCTGGGTCACAGATGAGACTGCGTTGGGAGGCTGTGGTTGTGTTTTCTGGGTCACTGATGAGACTGTGGGGGGAGGCTGTGGTGCTGTTCTCTGGTTCACCAATGAGACTGTGTTGGGAGGCTATGGTTGTGTTCTCTGGGTCACCGATGAGACTGTGTTGGGAGGCTGTGGTTGTGTTCTCTGGGTCTGGATCAGCTGTGTGTGTCAGTGTTAGTGGCGAACACAAGACTGAAGGGTATCTAAACAGACAGAAAGCCACTAGGTTTACCTGATTGATGAATTTTTACGTAAATCATTGTGAAATTCTACAGGGTGAACACTGTCAGGCATATAAATGCAAAAAAAACTGCTACCTGTATAAATAATGGTTCACAATCATTTTTGCTTGTAGATGTTATAGTTGCATGGTGATCTGTCATTTAAGCGCAAGTGATTTATACTTGTCAAACATGCAGGAATGTTGTAGAGACTTTTTGTAACCTTGGAACCACTAGGGTTTTTCTCCTTACAAAATTATAAATGCCCAATTTAAGTCTGTGGCCTCTGAAATTGAAAGTAATAACCATGGTGATTAGCTGTGAACAGCACATCATCGGTAGGGTATTGCTCTCTGAAATAATCAAAGCAGTTATAGAAGCCAGGCTCAGACAGAGAAGCAATTGACCATGCAGCAAGGGACAGCATGCACCAGCATCCTGGCTCTGCCAAATGTACACATCAGTTAGGATCCAGACTTCATGACTCATTGTCCGGACGCGCCTGTGTTTCAGCTCCTGAGAAGCACCGACACTGACTGATTACAAAAAGCGTTGTGCCAGTCGATAAACTTCATCTCCTCTTAAACGAGCCAAGAAACAGTTGAGTCATAAGAACCGGTACTGTAAGTAGAAACTGGCTTCCTTTCTGCAGTGCATCTCATTCTTTCGGTTGCGAAAAGATGCACGTTTGAAAATTGGTGAGAGGTGGCAATCACGATTTCAGGACCAGAGACTCTCGTGCGTTCAAGATGAAAACGTTTCCATCTGTCTGACTCAATCTGTCACGCTCCCCTTTTGGAACCCGCCCGCCTTAACCATTTTCTAACCTTAACCACTCGGTTGTCCTGCCCCGAGCCAGCTTAGCATCATGTTCCAGGGTTTGATGCCATGCTACTCACACAGCAACAAGATAAACACAAAGTCAAATAAAATCCACTGACTGTGAAATTGTATAATAATATTAGAGGTCAGATGGGCCGCTCATTTGGACTTGAAAATATTATTTATTGCAGGCGGCAAACAGTAGAAAGGCATCAGTGTGAAAGAGGTGACCACGGCATGTTAATATGTATGACAGCTTTACTTTAATGAAAAGGACAAGGCATCCCAGGGCATCGACTTGTTATCAGTGGAGCAGAGCAGTTACAAAGGACCCATCTGGCTCGCTACAACACAAATACACCAAACGTATTTTGTTAAACATCAAACTGCGAAGCACATGTTCATACGACTTTAGAAGAGCCCCTTTGAAATGCCTACAGAATGTATTTGTTGCCTTCCTAGAGACACTGCGAGGGTTTATTTGCCTGAAGGAGTATCCTGCATTAAGTGGCTCTGCCCTTTCACCTGGCAGCACATGAAATGGATGCTTGCACAAGAAAAATAAGATAAAATGTGACTCTCTGTGACTCAGTATTGTCATGATACCAGCCTAATTCAATTGATGAATGCAATCCAGCTGTGTTCTCTCTCTCTCTCTCTCTCTCTCTCTCTCTTTCCTTCTTTCTTTCTCTCTCTTTCTTTCTTTCTCTCTCTCTCTCTCTCTCTCTCTCTCTCTCGCTCTCTCTCGCTCGCTCTCTCGCTCTCTCGCTCTCTCTCTCTCTCTCTCTCTCTCTCTCTCTCTCCATTGACCAAGACACAAGAAAGATAGTCTTGGACCATTTTGAAAAAAAGAAGGAAAGATTAAAGGATGTGAGGTTGTCAAGCGAAACTATCTGCACATCATGAATCAGCATTGGATTGTAATCCATATACGAGGGAGGCTGTATGCAATGTAATTACATAGTGTACGTTGGCGAAGAGATGCCGTTTATGCAAGAAAATGCTTCGCAGATTTCAGCGTGGAAATACCAGGGAAAGTAGACTGCAGCTGCATACCTTAATGTCAGACTAGATGATTAATATCTTGATAATGCCGCTCCTTCTAACACATTATGCTGACAAGAGAAGATGTGTGAGCCAGTTAAAGCACTTTCAACAAAGCTGGTGACAAAGCAATATTTTATTTTATTTATCTTACTTCTGCCTGTCTTCATTGTGGCTATACATCGAGCCCATTGACAGGTGAAACCAGGTTGGACAGAGATATGTGGAGAAATGAGTTGTGAAGTGAAGGGAGATGTTGGGTAAACAATTTCCATTTGTTGTAAATAGGAATCCTATCACAACTCTGTGTGTTGTGTGTGTGTGTGTGTGTGTGTGTGTGTGTGTGTGTGTGTGTGTGTGTGGATGCGTGTGTTTTCAATGAATGCTTTTTTTTTCTTATGCTTTTTTTCCCCCTATGCGTTTACTGCATCGATTTGTCTGTGGAACGCAGTGTGATGGATGAATGTATGGTTATATATAAATTACCTTTCTATCTTTTTGCTGTTTGGGCACCAAATCGTCTCATGTTCTGTAGTCAGTCGGTCACCTTTCAAAGTGTGCTTGGATGAAGCATTAAATTCTCTTCCTGAAACGTTCTACATCAGTAGGCATCAAACAGTAACTATTTAGGCAATGGGGAGACAGTAGGAACTAGGGTAGTAACACGGTATACATATATACACAGTATATAGATGAATACACACCGTATGTTTGTACAGTAAGAATATATACGTTAAGCTGACTTTCCTCACTTTTCCAGTTCCGTCCTGAATTGCGAAATGAACCATCTCAAACTGAACTTGACTTGTCCTCAAATGTAAATTCTTGTCTTTTTTTTTTTGCAGACATTCTGACATCTCATCAAAGTTCTTTGCAGCACTATATATATGCTGTCTATGCACTGCAAATAAATATAGCAGGCATAGTAGTAAGCATAACAGGAATTGTTCCCATTCTGAAGAATGTGGGTACAAATCCTTCCTTCGTTGGAGGATCAGCACTCAGCAATAGCTCAAGCTCCCCATTACAATAAACACACCATAATGAGTTTCTTGGGGAAAACCTTTTTGGCTTCATGAAGTAAACATCGGTCTGGCTCTGCCAGAACCGGTTAGGTCATAACGTCTCCACATACACCAGTCAGACTCCAGGAAGCCTGGTTGGGACCCGACCTCTGGAGAACAAGCCGCTGGGTCATCAGTGTAGGAGGATGTGGGATTTGGTCACATTGTTTGTGAAATTATCAGCTTTCCGCACGGGCATGTAGCTGAATGCAAATTGTATAAACGTTGTTGTCTGGCCAAAATGGCCGCGTAAGTCCAGGAGCAAAACCTGGAGCTGCCTAGCTTCAAACAGACAGAGACAGATGGAGAGAGAGAGGGACTAGAATGACTGAGAGAGGGAGAGAGAGGTACAGAGAGAGAGAGCGAGGGACTAGAATGACTGAGAGAGAGAGGTACACCAGAAGGAGAGTACAGAGAGGAAAGAGAGAATGGTGTACAGAGAGGAGAGAGGAGAGGGGAGTAGAATGACAGAGAGATAGAGAAAGAGAAAGAGAAGAGGAGAGATAGAATGACAGAGAGGAAGAGAGTGCAGAAGAGAGAGAGAGAAGGTTAGAAGAGAGAGGGAGGAGAGAGAGGAGGGGAGTACAGAGAGAAGGGGAGAGAGAATAGATATGCAGAAAGAGAGAAAGGGAAGAAGAGGAAGAGAAGAAGAGAGGAGGGGTGAGGTGAGGGGGAGGTGAGGAAGAGGGTGGTGAGGAGGAGAGAGGAGAGAAACTAAGAGAGACAACGAGCTGAAAGGGAGAGCAAGAAGAGAGAGAGAAGAGAGAGAGAGAGGAGCGGGAGAGAGAGAGAGCGGACGAGAGGAGAGAGAGGAGAGTAGAGGGAGAGAGAGAAGAGAGGGAGAGAGAGGAGAGAGAGAGGAGAAGGAGTAGAGAGGAGAGAGAGAGGAGAGGGAGAGAAGGAGAGAGAGAGAATTTGCCATTCTTCTGCCCACAAAGATGTTCCTTCCAGCAGCCTTGTTACACAGCAGCTGAGGGTGAGTCAGACCGCAGCCCAAAAGGGAGCGCTTTATTGTGAGCACAGTCTGGTTTGATCTCGTCAGCAGTACTCAGGCCCCTGTAAAAACTCTCCTCTCAGGATGGCCTCTCAGTGACTGCTGTTGACGTCTCCTCTCCCGTGACTCATCACGCCGCTTAACAACAGTCCGTTTTCATTTGTTTCGGACGTTAGAAGGTATCGGCTTACGTTACGTTATGACCAGCTTTGAAAGATGTCGGCACTCGGACGTAACTGTGAAAGTGCTTCATCTTTACGTTGATATCTAGCTAGATGTCTTATGGTTGTTTTTGGGGGGGGTTGGAAATACTTAGAGTACACAACACTGGATCATACACAGGATCTTGTAGAATTGTGATGCATCGTGGTACATTGTGATGAGGTGATGTCACGGTGCATTGTGATGAGGTGATGAGGTGATGTCATGGTGCATTGTGATGAGGTGATGAGGTGATGTCATGGTGCATTGTGATGAGGTGATGTCACGGTGCATTGTGATGAGGTGATGAGGTGATGTCATGGTGCATTGTGATGAGGTGATGTCATGGTGCATTGTGATGAGGTGATGTCATGGTGCATTGTGATGAGGTAATGTCAACTTACACCGTTTTCTTCCCTCGGTGTGGTTTGACATGCAAAATAAGTCATCGGAATCTTATTTCCAAGACTTTACTGTCGAGTAAAATCAACTAGGTGTGGGTCTCTAATCAAGACAAATAAAACCTTTCTAGGCAAATGCAAAAATACCAATGCGTCTTCATCAAGATAATTATTTGTCACACATTAGTGTTTCCCCCTCTGGCCAATACAACACAGACACCAACATGAGTGAGATAGATCTTTAGTGACAGTGATGAAGTCCCTTTACCAATGTTTCTCTGTTGATCTGATCTCCCCGCTCAGGCGCATGACGCCAGCCGGATACTCCAGCGTTGCTAGATGTCTGGAAGGTCATTTCACAGCAGTTGACAGTGTGTTGAGGTAGGAGTGTTTGCACTAGCCCTGTGCTGCACATCATCAAGGCCTTTTTATTCATCAGATAGCAACAAGATATACAGGAACTGGGCTTCTTTTGTTTTTGCAGCTTATTGAGTTTGTGTTGTGTCCCTGCGTTCCGGGACACGCCATCAAACGAGGACTCGCCTCACCAGGGTCGACCTTGTGCAGCCAAGCTTCCTGGAAGCTCATTCTTTCTATCTCCACCCTCTTACTGGGAAGCTAGCTCAAGTCCGTGACGCTCAAGGCAAATGTTTTGTATGCCCAGCATACTAAAGTAGCTCCATTTGGCTCCATTTTGTAATTTTTTCTTGAAAGCGTGCTTTAACCGCTGCAGCAGTATGAGGTAGTAATCTCTTGGAGTGCTCAGGCGTCGGAGGAGAAAATCTCAGTGTTGGCAGAGCGTGACTTCCTTCATCCCCCTATCTGTCTCCTCTGCTGTAGCTTCTCAACACCATACAGACAGGCCACCCAGAAACACCCACAGAACAGTTTGAGAAACTTCCTGTCATCGCTAGGGGCTATCGCGCTCGGGTTTGGCTGCTAATGGGAGGAGAACCGTTTAGAGGTTAGACGAGGAGGTTTCAAAGGTGTTCGTGAGAAGATCCTGAGAAGGTTTGACTGTTTTTTTCCGAACACGTTGCTAGAATCAGACAGATTACAGTGGAACGCTTCATCCGTTTGCTTTAGCTGTACAAACCACATTCAGCTTTGGGTTCAACTATAGCAGGGGTAGAGTCAATGTCCTGAAGGTTTTCGATGTTTCTCTGCCCCAGCACACCTGATTCTAATGACAGGCTAACGACCCTTCATTAGATTCAGGTGTGCCGGAGCAGGGAAACATCCAAAAACCTTCAGGACAGTGGCTCTCTAAGACCAGACTTGCCCACCCCTGAACTATATGATCCATTCATATTTCAGCTGTTCCACTATTTTGTCTTGAAATAATAATTCGTTAGTTCATGCATACTGGAAGAGGGAACTGAAGGTGTGAGATCTCATGAGTCACCCTGAGGAGCTGACGGGTAGCAGGTTCCAGGTTTCTCCTCTGACCCTGCTCTCTCAGGAGCCACCTGAGTAACTCAGAGACCTGAGGACATCTCAGGGCTGGTTAGTGTCACACATGGGAGGTGGTTAATATTTCAGCGGAGAGGAACTGCATTTGAACACGTCAGAAATAGGGACGGAGAGGAACAGGGCTTTGCGTGTCAGTGCTCGGAGGAGATGTTGAATATTTGATCTGTTTCATTCTTCAGTCTGTTCCTAATAGATCCTAGAATTGATACCCAGGTCTTGTACTGTAGTTAACACCGATATATACTAATACAAAATATATATATTTAGTCTTAAAATGTACGTGCAACAGTGAATATTGTAAAAACGTTTAACACTTTTCTATAGACACTTACCCTACGAGGTAATTCTGCTGTATGTCTAGCTTGTTTGGTAAATGGCTGTGCATTGTATTTAGCAGGCAAACACGGCTGTAAACCTTATATAATGTGCTTAATGGATTTCTAAGTGTTCAATACAATGTGTGTTCACAAAGGTGGAAGGCCCAAGCGACTCTGAGAAGCACAGATTGGTTATTTCTAAGTATGTGGCAATGAGTGGGCTCCACATCCAGTAGTACTCTACATTGTACTGGGCTGTTATCTTCTCTTGACGACTCTCTTTTGATCGGTAGATTTGCACTGGCAGGTAACGAGCTGTTGTCTCCACACACTCAGGTAGGTTTTGTGCAGAGCTGCACGAGGGTGGCTGGCAATGGCGGCAGGGGATGGTGAAAGGACGTCTCTTTCAGACGGAAAACTCAAGTGTTGACCTGGACTCGGTAGTCTGACCGTGTCGTCTCTTCTTGATAGGCCTGCTGGGAGCTTATTAAACACTACGGTGATGAAGAGCTAATCCAGTTAGAGTTGTAATCGAGTCCTATTCGGCCCCATCTGCACACATCCAGTGTTGGAGGGTTTGATAAGGCCATAGCTGTCTTCTGGAATGGGTTGCATTTGGAACAGGACACGAATGGTTTCAGAAGACACTTGTTTGATAAGTTAGATCATCTTTGTATCCACTCTTTTTCACTGACACGCTGACAAAAAGAAAAGAAATGTAAAACTGACTGAAGACAGTCTGAATGGATAGTTTGGAGGTGTACTGGTGTTGTAATCCATCTGGATAATCTTTATGAAATGAAGGACAGGGAGGGCAGTAGTTAAACTGCTTTCCAGAGTTAACGCTTTGACAGTAAAACCATATGAAATCAAATGAAGACACATTGCTATGCATGTTGTTTTGTGGGTAATACTTTCATGAAATCATTTTCATGGATGCTCTCACATCGCTTCTGCAAACATCTTCGGGGGTGGGCTACCAGTGCGCCGTGCCTTTAAGAAGATAATTTCCAGCCTTGTGGAAATGACTGTAATTTCAGTCGAGCCAGCAATCTGTGGTGTTTCTCTCAGCAGGCCACGAGGCAGCCTGCCACAGATGAGGCTGTCCCTGCCTCCGCCTGACCCTGCCGAGGCAGGGGAGAGGCTGGTTAGAGGCAGGGGAGAGGCTGGCTAGAGGCAGGGGAGAGGCTGATTAGAGGCAGGGGAGGAGATAGTTAGAGGCAGGGGAGAGATTGGTGAGATGCTGGGTAGAGGAAGGTGAGGCAGAGCCTGGGGAGAGGCAGGGAAGAAGCAGGATAGAGACAGGGAGAGGCAGGATAGAGGCAGGGAAGAGGCAGGATAGAGGCAGGATAGAGGCAGGGAGAGGCAGGATAGAGGCAGGGAAGAGACAGGCAGAGGCAGGGGAGAGGCAGGGAAGAGGCAGGATAGAGGCAGGGAGAGGCAGGGAAGAGGCAGGCAGAGGCAGGGAAGAGGCAGGACAGAGGCAGGACAGACGCAGGGAAGAAGCAGGTTAGAGGCAGAGTTAGAGGCAGAGTTAGAGGCTGGCTGTTATTATCTTTGATCAGATGATGAATTGTGTGGAAACATAATGATGACACGCTCCAAAACCCTCCCCTCACATCACCAGATAGAATCCTATCTCCTGGTTCCGGAGTTACCATAGGCAACGGCAACAACTTGCCAAATGCCAACGAGGCCAGAAAATCGCTGTTGTCAGATAAACAGCGAGGGATTGATATGCGTGCAAGACCGATAATGCTCTTCATCACCTGTTCAGATTCGCCCCCCCCCCCGCTACAACCTGGCTCAAGGTGGTTAGAGGGAAACCACACGAGGTGTTATAGGCCAATCAGATTGTGTTTATTAAACACGTCAAGCCACAGAGGGCTAGTGCATCACTGGTGTGTGGGAGTAACCGGTCTGTCAGGGTAAATATCCCCAGGAAATAGCACACCTCCAGCTGAGCTTTTCAGCGGACAGGAAGCAAGAAGCCTGTTAAACAAGGGAAGAGGCGGTCTTCCGCCTTCTAGCTTCCTGGGCGTGGCCTCTCATCAATGATAACCCTCCTGGCTCCGCCCTCCAATCCCCTCCGCAAGCCTTGCTAAACGGGCCCCAGCGCACGGCGGGGAAGGACCGTTACTGAAATCAAACCCACCCCTCTTTCATGCCCGGCCTGACTGGGCGTGTTCATCAGCGGTCCTGTCTGATCGGTGCTCCATCGATCCTCTCCAGAGAGCTATTTGTGCCAGGACTGTCTCCTTTGTTGTGCTCTTGGTGAGTGGTGCAGGGTAAACTGGGGCCGGCCTGCCTTGAAAGAAAAGTGGACGGGGGAAGAGGGTGACAAGAACACCGCCCTCTGATTGTTATCGATTCAACTGTTTGAATCTTTCCTCCAGGGAGGTTACCAGTGTGGTCGGGCTGTGGCTCAAACATACTATTGGCCACCCAATTTTGATTTAGAGGAGACGATCTCTCGCTGAATTGCCAAGAGCATGTGTTGTTTTCCTCCTTGGTAGTCTGGAGAGCCATGGGGCTCCAGTGGGAAGTGAGCAGTTAGCCAACAGTAGCCCAGGAAATCCACTGCGTCAACATCAGATGCATGGATACTAATCCGTAGATATTCTGAGGAAAACAGGTATTATCATTCTCTCTCTCTCGCTCTCTCTCTCTCTTTCACTCTCTGTCTCTCTCTCTCTTTCTCTCTCTTTCTCTCTCTCTCTCTCGCTCTCGCTCTCTCTCTTTCTCTTTCTCTGTCTCTCTCTCTGTCTCTCTCTCTCTTTCTCTCTCTCTCATATGCCGTCTCCCTTCCTCTCGTCGTCTCCATCCCTCTTTTTCTCTCTCACTCTTCTCTGTTGCCCTCCCTCTCTCGCCTTCACTCTCGCTCTCTGCGTCTCTCTGTCTCTCTCCCGTACTCTCTCTCTCCTCTGTTGCCTTCCCTCTCTCGCTTTCACTCTGTCTCTCTGTCTCTCTCCAGTACTCTCTCTCTCACTCTCCTCTATCGCCCTCCCTCTCTCACCTTCATTCTGGCTCTGCGTCTCTCTGTCTTTCTCCCGTACTCTCTCTCTCGCTCTCCTCTGTTCCCTTGCTCTCTCTCTCTCTCACTCTCCTCTGTCACCCTCCCTCTCTCGCCTCCACTCTCCCTTTCTGTCTCTCTCCAGTACTCTCTCCCTCTCCTCTGTTCCCTTGCTCTCTCTCTCTCTCTCTCTCTCGCTCTCTCTCTCTGTATCTCACTCTCTCTCTAATGCACTCTTTCACCCTCAGTCATTGCCAGACTGTGCATCAATAAGGTTTGAAGAATCACAAATATTTTATTGCGGTTTCTGTGAACGGATTCCATCAACTTGAGGTGATTTGCATTTCTTAAACTAGGCAAGAAAAAATGCATTATGCATCACTGGCAATGTACTCTGCATAAATTCTAGATTTGAACACATTCAAGAATGTATCATTTTATACATTCCCTTTTAAGAGCCTTTGCTTAGGTACAGAGATGAATTCCAGTTCCTGCCACAAAAAAAGTGTATGTTTTTAAAAAATTATTACTGTGACGAAAAATCGAAATGGTATATAGTCATTGCTTGAGAACAAACCCTCCATTCACGTCCGTTCTGTGAAGATTTGTGACGGAGTCTCACACAAACAGCACATCACACAGATGACTAAGTGGAGACGCGTAGACGGTATCTATCCTGTCGTTTGAAGCTGGGAGACGAGGATCTGGGGGCACGGAGGGGGGAGAGGGGGAGAGGGGGAGAGGGGGTTGTGTGTTCGTCTCCACCTGCTGGCTGAGACCCTCAGAGAGACTCTGGAAGACCGATCACCTCCTTTCAAGAGACGTTGTGCTTTTGGTTAGAGAATACTGATCAGGTTGAGATTTGTGGTTGTAGCGAGCGTGTCAGAGCTCTAAGTGTTGGCTCCGCTTGTCATCGAGGGGGAAGAACTGGGTAGATGAACTGACTTGACCCAGATATTTCAGATGTTATGTTGTTTAGTTGTTTTTTTTTTCTTCTGTAGAGTAAAAAGACAAAAACGCCAGGAAGGAATCCGATGTAGCTGTGGTCATACGCGAGGATGGCAGGGTCTGTGGAAAACACAGTTCGCTCGATACAAGGGACTGTTGTTAGTAAGTCAATTAACAAAAGGGTACCCTTAAAAATGTTCAAGACATTTTAATCAGTATTTAACTCAACCATGTCCTGAACACCCTATATCACTACCTCCTATATTATGATTAGGGTTATTTGGTAGATCGATAACAAACAGGAGTCCTTTTCACTAACAACGACTCACGTCACTTGCTGCCTGGCAACATATGTCATCAATAACAAACCATCACATGGACTGATATTTTTCATTGGAAATCACCGTCAAATAAACTCGGAGACAAAATAATAAAACCCAGAATTGGCAGAAGCAGATGAAACATGACTCAGTGCAGCTCCGTCGGAGCATCCGTGAAATTGCCTTAATTGCAGCCAGTGTTAATGACAAAAACCTAGCAAGTCGTAGCTTTCCTCTGCATAAATCTTCATCAATCTTCCTCTCCTCAGATCAAAAGCTAGGTCATTATGGAGTCCCTGAACGTTAGGGCTGTTTAATCACCCGTCCTGGAGCTCATTAAGGATCCGGACGCTGCCTTTACCTTCCTCGGCCAGAGGTGACTCTTCCTCGCCACACCTTTGCAACCATCTTGACTGACCACCTCGCAAGGAATCCAATCACCTGTTCCCAACAGCACAGAGCAATTACTGCTGGAGCGATTTCTCTTTTCTCTCTCACTCCCTCTCTCTGTCTCTCCCTTCTCTTACTATCTCCCTCTCTCTCCCTCTCCCGTCTCTCACTCACTCCCTCTCTCTGTCTCTCCCTTCTCTTACTATCTCCCTCTCTCTCCCTCTCCCGTCTCTCACTCACTCCCTCTCTCCCCCTTTCCCTCCCTCTCTCTCACTCCCTCTCTCTGTCTCTCCCTTCTCTCACTCTCTCTCTCTCTCTGTCTCTCCCATCTCTCACTCACTCACTCCCTCTCTCCCCCTCTCACTCCCTCTCTCCCCCTCCCCCTCCCTCTCTCTCTCTCTCTGTCTCCCTCTCTCGCTCTCTCACTCCATCTCTGTCTCTCTCTCACTCTCATTGTCTCTCCCTCCCCCTCCCTCCCTCCCTACCCCCCTCTCCCTCCCTCCCCTCCCCTCCCTCCACCATGCTCCCTTCCCTCCCTCCCTCCACCCATCTCCCTGGCCCCTCTGTGTCTGTGTTACTGCAGCTGCCGTTCTCCCGCTCTAACAACCTGGAGAAAATGGAGCCTTTCTCCTCGTTTGCTCGGACGGAACACACACGCTCTTTACAGGCCCAGATTAGAACCCTCCCTCCCCCTTTTTGTCGCTTTTTTTACCGCTGGTAGCAGAGTACCTCGACTCTTTTCGTGTGAAAGCCTTTTTTGCGTGGACCGAGTGAAGGCTTCTCTTGAATTGAAATAATAATAAAAGATACCTGTGACTTTTGAATGATTTACCATCAACTGCTTTCTGCATCTGGGATCGTTATATGAGGAAAACATTTCTCTGTAGTTTCAAGTCCTGAGTTTGGGTTTACCCAAGTACGAGGATTTGAATAATGTTCTAAACGAGTACATTACAATTTACAGCACGATGTTCTCACTGTGTTCAGGATGTTCATCGGATCATATTCATCTGTAACAGAAATACAGGTCAGATTATCCTTTAATTTCAAACACGTTCCGTCGTCTTACGTTTGTCACTTTCAGTTGTTATGGTGTGATACCCGTCTCAGAAGCAGCCTGACAGATATTCGAACGTTGGCAGTTTGGATTTAAATTCTGGGCTTCCCCCGGTGCGGTTGAATGATTCAGAGGGAGTTGAGTGCAAGGTGAGGTTCCCAGTGGCAGGCAGTCGGTGGCAAGTTTCTGTTTTCAACAGGGCTGCACATGCAGTCCTAAAGAGAGCCAGGTGATCAACAAATCGATCTAATTTACCCACTATTCATCCCCCTAATTCTATTTTAATGTTCTCTTGAAGTGTCCCTTCTGCCCAATTTTCTACGATGCAGCTCCATGATACATTATTCAGGTTGTCATCAGATTGGGGGAACAAAAACTAAGTTGGATAACTTTGTTTTTAAATAATTAATGTTCGTTAAATTATTCCTTTCATAATATTTTCATTCTCTGGAGAGAAGACATGTAGAGATGATTTTGATATGTCTTCCCTTGACATGAAGACAAGCAGCAAAACATGATGATGTCGGGAAGCCTTGATTCAAGAGGTTGGATTGCGTTCATTTGTTTGCCTTTAACAGCTCGGTCACACAGGCCAGGAGCTTGGACAGATGCGTGACGTGTCTACGTACGAGCTGGTGAAAAGCTGGAGTGAGACGGCACGACAAAGAGTTTCTCAGTTACAGATCAGAAAGAGTGAAAGCACATCTGCTCCACCACAGAGTTCATCACCCGAACTTGAAAGAATCGCCAAAACTATTTTCTCTACTTCCTTATCTTTAACTCGGCGAGGACATTCTCAAGACTTGCTTTGCATATTCTTACCCTGGTGTTGCATCACGATCATACTGTAGGCTATTTTGAAAGACAAAGCGACGGGCATCTGGATAGACAACAGTCCAACATCTCCATAATAGATTATAACGAATGCTTTTGTCCGCTGAGAAGTTTATACATAAACCTTAATGACACGCAACTACATCAAGCTGTATGCATGCGTGCAAAACATGGTGTCAAACATGTTCTGTTCAGCTTTAAGCTATAAAAGATAATTGCGCACACATACAGTATAAAGGCCTAGGCTGTTTACTTCATACTATCCAGTACTCTCGATACGACCTGAGAGTGTGACACTCATTCCAGTGTCTATAATAGCAACATACACAACCTGTACTGTGATATCTCATTGTGAAACAACTCGAGTTGTTATATATCTATATATATATATATATATATATCTATTTATCTATATATATAGATATATATAGATATATATATCTATATATATTAACATCCATCCTCAGAGCGCATTCAGGCTCACTGCTCATCGTATACCTGTTCACTGCAGCTCCTCGACCAACTTCACTTTCTCTACTTTATCCTGATCATTGGAGCAGTGGTTCTAACAATCTCCTGTCGTTGGTCGACTCTGTCCACGGGGAAAGCATAAACAAGGCAGCCTCTCTATCCTTCTTTAAGGGCAAAAGAGCCTTTTTTCCTGCCCCCCCCCCCCCCCCCCCCCCCCCCCCACCCTCCCCGGGTGCTCTGGACTCCCATGCCAATCAGGACACGGTGATTGAATTAGTGCCAGCTCCGCTAGCTCAACTTCCGTCGAAACGGCAGACAGATCCCAAGCAGAGATTAGGAGAGGGTAAGGTTGAACCTCCCTCACAACTCTGCACTCGTCTCTCTCCCCCTCAGCGCTGAGAGAACCTCAGAGGAAGAGAGAGAGACAGAGAGACAGGGGATGATGGAGAGAGACAGAGACAGAGGACGATGGAGAGAGAGAGAGAAAGAAAGAGAGGGGATGATGGAGAGAGAGACAGAGAGAGAGAGAGAGAGAGAGAGAGAGAGAGAAAAA
>BROE01000006.1:1632945-1651856 GCA_036571765.1 Plecoglossus altivelis
TCGCTCTATTATATGTAGATTATATTCTCCTTCTGTCGGAACCTCAGAGGAAGAGAGAGTGTAGAGAGACAGAGAGACCAGGGGTAATGATGCGAAGAGACAGAGACATGGGACGAGGGAGAGAGATAGTGAGCAAAGAAAGAGAGGGCGTCGTGATGATGGAGGAGAGAGCAGAGAGAGAGCGAGAGAGAGATAAAAAGAGAAAAGAGAAGGAGAGGATAGAAAGAGAGAGAGAAAAAAGATGGGATGATGGAGAGAGACAGAGACAGAGGATGATGAGAGAGAGAGAGAGAAAGAAAGGGGATGATGGAGAGAGAGAGGGAGGAAAACAGAGGAAGAGTGAGAGAATTCTTGCCTGACAGGCCACGCTGCTCTGAATGCAAACTAGCCTGATGTCCATCTCCTGTAGCCGGCTCTCAGGGAACGAGAGAGCGCAGTTGATGTGCTTGGAGTGTGTCTCCCATGTAGATAAAGTAAGGCTTTGTGACAACGAGGATAGAGATGGGAACTTAGAAAGGTCAGGCAGTCATGAATACTGTGGAGGATTAACATAATTTTGGAAGATGCGTTTCTCGGCTGCATTCTTTTTTCAAACGGCTTCGGGCATTTCGCTGTTGTTAAGGTTAGGCATTCAATTTGAATGACTGGGTTTATGGTAAATACAAGTAGTGGAGTTAGTCAAAAGAGAAAGCGTTGGTAGAACAAAGGTTGTTTTGGTGTGACTGGTCTAGGCAAGCAGAAGGCTCCTGCACCCTCGTTCACCCCCGAACTGGGACCCTACACTGCCTTGGTTGTTCTGTCACACGACGCAATACAGGCAAAGCCATTTACTTCCCTTTCACTGGCGTTTCCTTGTTCCACTTAAGACGAGAGAACAAACCAGGGTTGTGAAAGCAGGCTTCTACAGCAGGGACAGTTCCAGTCTTCGTTATTGGGTGTACGTAATGTTCTTAAAGGATCCAAATTGTTTGCTTTACACAATGGCTCGAGAACAAATAACAAATACCAGAGTGCTACTGCCACGCTTCTGCGCGAGAAGAACCGAGGCTTGTTTAAAGAAATATAATCGTCTTTTGTATTCATTACCGTCTTGTCTCTTCAAAGGGGCTCTCTCGTGTGCCGATGCGTGGTGCAGAAAGAGCGCTGTCCCAAATGCCATGCTTTTATCCACTCATCCCAAAGTAATCCATGCAGATGTTCACATCTGCCGCGTTGTGTGAGCAGTCGAGGATTGTGGAGAGTAGTCACGCTGGGAGAACAATCTGGGGCTGCCTCAGAGGACCAGCAAACACACACCAACACTGATCCTGGCCCAATCGTTTGGGGGATTCATCTCCGGAGATAAAGCAACACGTTATCCTCTCTAGTCACCGATTCTTTAAAACAACAAAACAGGACACAGTCTTTAATGCTTTTCGGTTCAGCGAATGATCTGATGGTGGGTAGAGAGTTAGAGATCACAAGACGCTCTTCCAATCAATCTTCCTTTGATCATGAAAAGGAAATTAGGTGACCCTTCGTACAAAAATAATGCATTAGTATGCTACACCGACAAGGCTGCAAATGAAGCTTCGTCACGATGGTAATTTTTACAGAGAGAAGGAAATATTTCCATACAATAGCTTCACCTGTAACTCTTCTCAATTTAATTGCCAGCTTCACCCAAGCACACAATCTCAACACTTTAGATATGGCCTGTTAATTGGATGGTATAATACGTACCCACCCACCCACCCCTCCACCATCCCCCACTCTTTATAGACAGAAATGTTATAAATGATGACGCAGCCATCTATATGAGACCCCCAAGGAAAAATAATGACTCTCAAACACATTATCATCTTAGTGCCTTTTCCACCGAGGGGGAAAATGATTCTGTTCCGTTGGTTTCTAAGACGAAGGGGTTGAAAACTTCCTGCATCCATTTAAGGGGCTTGATTATCCAGTGTGGTCCACTTTAGCAGGAAAAACCTTACTCGCTTCATTGGTTAACTCAAGCATTTTTGTGTGAGCTGTGCCCCCCCCCAAGCCCCCCTCCCCCCCATCTCCTGCTGATCTCAGCAATAAAAATGACCGCATGGAGGATATGTCTCATAAAGACTTTAACAGTATCTTATTATAGAATCATATATATGTTATAAGCCTTGACCAGGCTGTAGTCTGTACGTAATGTGAACCATATACGCCTGACATTTTCTACTTGTTTAGACAAACTAAAGAGTGATTAAAGGATTCAAAATGGCGTTGAGTGCTGTTTATTAGCCACAGTAAAACAGCGGCCCGCATCGTAGTGAAAGTGGCAACACCCGCCAGCAAATGGTAATCTCGTTAGGCCTTCATCTCGGAGCTGGCTGATAGCAGCTAGAATGCCTTTATCGTCATCGTCATCATCGACCACTGCTGCGTTCGCTCTAAAAACTCTTCCTTAATGATTTCCCCAGAATTCTCCACTGAGCTGGATAGAAAGAGATAGAAAACAACAGGATTAGAGAGCCTTTTAGAGTAGAACCCTCATTATGTGTACACTGTCAGACATTTTCAACCCCAACAGGACTCCGAGACACATGCAGGACGTGCGTGTGTGTGTGTGTGTGTGTCTTGAAGTGAGTGTTTCATTAGATTTCTAAAAGCAACACAAAGACAAACTTCAACAATCGTCCCAACAGGGGTCTCCCTCCCACCTCTAGGATGTAATCAGCTGGATAGCAGGGGCCCCAGACGCAGAGCTGGAACACAAACAGGCCAGTGAGCATGTGACTCACAGGTTCTCCAAACACACTGGGGTTTTCGAAAACGATCGATAACACACGCGTACACACGCACACACACAAGCACACTTGCTTTCTTACCTCATGTTACATCTTAGTATTGTGTGAAATAGGTCATTTTTCTCTGTAGTGTAGAAGTACCCATGAGATTATAACTTTGAGTCAGGAATGGATGAAGAAACTGAAACTTAAGGCTTGGAGTTTTGTCCCAAAAAAAAGAAAAAAAGAAAGAATGCAACTAAAAGCACCATGCAGTACATGCATTTCCTATCAACTTGACAGTGCAATTTACCGAAACCATTTTATGATTCCTAGAGGCAAGTTGTTGTTTATGAGGAAGGGTTTTCAGAAAGCCTTGAACTTCTCTGCATAGTGTAACTTTATATCTTGAGGGACAGCTGAGGTACTTGAACTTTATTGGCAAAAGCAAACCGCAAAATTGTAACCGCATTCAATCTCCAACCCTCTAACCCCATGGTGACCTTTCCTCCCTAATCTTGATCGCAAAAGTAAACTGTTGCCAAAATGCAAAGTGGTAATTGCAAACTGGATCATATTTAGGTAAAACCCCATTCATTAAAACATAACCAGATGGCATTCCATTTTAATGAATGCAGCGATCGCTTGAAAATGATTCTGCTGTGTGTAAGAATAGGGTTAGAAGACAGGGAAGAAGCTCTCTCAAGGCAAACATGCTAATGTAATTAGTCAATTATGACTCGCTCATTGTGCACTGCAGTTGACCTTGAGCCATAGGTAACAGAAGGAATTATGTTGTGAAATGTTCTGAGCAGATGCAAGGAAGTCAAAGACACTAGTGTCACCTGACATCGCTGTGTGCTGTGATAAGGAGTTTGCAGACACTAGTGCCATCTGACATCGCTGTGTGTTGTGAGGAAGAAGCTAGATGGATATAATTCCTTGAACTAATCCTCTACTAACTGTTAAGATCAGGTCTTAGGGAAATTGGTACTCTTAAAGCGCAGCGTAAAGATAATCTGATGTTGAAAAAAAAATACTTTCCATATCCGTGGCTTGTGTTTTGTATTGTGTCTGAATATACAAATTGTGGGTTGATACCTGAGTCCGTTTACATTTTCAGAACTCCTTTATTTAAAACAGTTCCACTGCGTCAGAAAGGCTTGTCGATTTGTAGTCTAACGTTCCTCAGACTGCTTTCTAAAGGAACCCGTTTACTTCCTGGAGAAATACATACTGTTGAACATCTCCTCTCGACTAACAATCCCTTTCTGAGGGAACCCGTTAACTTCCTGGAGAGATACATACTGTTGGACGTGTCCTCTCGACCAACAATTCCTTTCTGAGAGCGCTGGATGCACTTGAGAGATGGAAGAGTAAAGGTAGCGACATTTGTCCGTCGTCGAAGGAGAAGGAGCCAAAAGACAACCTCAGATCAGAGGAAATTGCTGGAGAATATCTCCCTCTGTCTCCCTCCCTGCCCCCTGTTCTTTGCCAGAACTTCAAGAGGAGACTTTGACTTATGTTATCAGTTTGTGGTTCAGAGCTGTGCACAGTCAAGTGAAATGGCTATTTAGTGTCGCTGGATGCCTGTAGCGGAAATTCCATTACCCTCCACACAGATTTCCAGCGAGATTTTGAGGGGACTAGAGAACTCTGAAAAGACTTACTGTCTCCACAGAGAGAGGATTCACTACACTGACGGTGGATTATTCACCCTTAAGAACTATTTCCTACTAATTAGTGCCTGTAAGATACGTGTCTGGAAAGCTTTGCCACAATCAACAACACTACCGCCCACCGAGATCTTGAATTGGGCCGTTACGGAAGTCCTAATTGACAAGACCAGGCAATAAATAGTCAGGCAGAGCGTCAGATGGTGGTTCTCCTTCGTACTTACGAGGCATCGCGGAGGCACTCGGCTCTTTCCTTCTCGCGAGCGCCCGGGTGTCCTCCATCAAAGGACAGGACACGGAGGAATCATCCCCAGAAATAATGGTTTCTAAACTGCCTTCTGTCATGTATGGGAGGGTAATTAACAGTGAGGGGACTCTCTCGCAGAAGGGCGGGAGTCCTTGAGTTCACTTTGGAGGACGGCAAAGCCGGAGGATTCAAATTGGAAGCTTATTAGTATTTCATTAACATGCCTCTTGCCTTGTTCCCCCAATGTGGCGGAGGTAATTAACGCTCTGCCGATTTCACTTCGGACCACAGGAGACTTTGTCTTCGGTCCCTCTCATCGCAGAGGGACCATGGTGCCGAAAGTCAAGTACTACCAAAAAATAATAATACAAAAGATAATATGAAAAGTCTGGACCAATGCATTCTCACAGTTTGAAGCCGTTTCGGCGAAGACAATTTACTTTGAAGTTGTCGTGTCTGAACTTCAGCGGGGAAACACAGAGGTGTACTTTGTTCCAGTAAAGCACCATGATATGTAGATGATGTCTGCTGTTTTGGAATATTCCCAAGAATTCATGATAGGTTGGTGTCTTTATAGGAGAACATTAGGAAAGAATGAAGACCCAATCCAGAGACAATGTCTGTACTATTTAAAACAAAAATTGAAGCATTAATTCACTGCACCACTGCTTAGTCTATTCTCGTGCATGAAATGCAGTTGTTTCTCAATGTCCTTACAGGGAGTCCTATGACTTAGTATTCGTACAGTTCGTACAGTTTGTATAGTTTGTATTTTTTTAGTTTATGTATAGGAAAAAAATTATATTTATTTTGACTTGATTGTTGTATGCCTGTACTTATGTAGCACCGTGGCTCTGTGAGGCATGACATTTCGTTCCACTGTATGCCCCCACATGTAGCGGAATGACAATACAGTACAACTTGACTTGACAGTAAAGCACAACTTGACTTGACACGTTAAAACATGCTTTTATTGTTTAAGTTAAATGTAGTGATTGAAATGGATTTTAAAAAGTAACAGCTTGAGGCTGTGTCAAGGTGGAAAGGTTAGTCGCAGGCGGTAGTAGGAGTGCCCCAGGGAAAGAAGCTTTTTCACTAATCCGGTCCTATTTGTTTGTTGTGCGGCTGCTTGCTCAATTAGCCCCAACAATTTGTTTTCATTCGAATTCAGAGCATGTGCCTAATTTAGGATTGAGCTGCATCATCAGAAGGCAGAATGATAATTGTTTTGCTGATTAAATGTTGTTTTTCAATGTCTATATTGTTATGGTTAATACTATTGTTATTGGAAACTGTATTATTACTTAGCAAGTCGATTGAATTGACTTCCTTGATAACATTCTAATTTGTGAAGTTAATCATATTTTATCTTAAAATATTAATTGATCTCATTATCATACCCTATGAAGCATGAGTTCTTGTGTGGTAGTATAACCGTCATGCAGACTGATCCAAACTTCAGTGCAAAACTCATAGAGAAATACAGAACCAGAGTCTAAATTGAAAAGTATCAAAGTACTTTCTCTGCCCAGGCATGAGAGCTACAAATCTCTGTCGTAGCAGACTGGTCCTGCCTTCATGCCCCTATCTGTCTCTGCTACTTTCTCAACACCATGCAGTAGGCCCTGGAGTAAGACCCACAATGCACCACTTCCTTCACTGCCCACACCCAACGCCTCCATCTCCCCCCCCTCCCCCCCCCACTTTCACACTCCATCGCAAAGATTGGCCCTTGAATGATGTATGGGCTGGAACCACTGGGTTTCTGTCATTTTTCAGCCCCCCTCCCCTCCCTGTCCCGCTCTCCTCCTAGCTCTCCGCCTGCACAGGGGAACCCATCTTTCTGTAAAATGTGATCCCAAGTTTCTATATTTTTAATGGTAGCAAGTAAATCCACAGAAGATGGATGTGCCTCCACTGGGTAGAGTTTTTTTGGTGAGGGAAGCCCACTGATCTGCCTGTGTCATTCACACCAGGGGCCCTAAATCAGACCATTAGTCAGGTGGCAAGGCTCCGCAGCGCAATCTCCGCTCCCAACGTCAACTCCTCTATTGGACTTCGGAGCCTATTTTGTGTGTATCTAAGACGTGGGAAGGAGTCACAGGAAGCTTTGCTTTCCGGTTGTTGCTGCTCGGTTTGGAAGGGAAGATGGAAATGGGGGAAATGGAAAGTTGAGTGGGCAGGAGAGTGGTTGTGCTCTCTCTCTCTCTCTCTCTCCGTCTCTCCCTCTCTCTCCCTCTCTCCCTCCCTGTCTCTCTTTCTCTCTCCCTCTCTCTCTCTCCCTCTCCCTCTCTCTCCCTCCCTCCCTCTCTCTCTCTCTCCCCGTCTCCCTCCCTCTCTCTCTCTCTCTATCCGTCTCCCTCCCTCTCCCTCTATCCGTCTCCCTCCCTCTCTATCCCTCTCTCCCTTCCTCTCTCTCTCTCCATCTCTCTCTCTTTCTGGCTGGAGAGGGGATGGAGTCAGGATGCAGGATGCAGATGCAGACTGACTGCTCTCTCTCTCCCTCTCTCTCTCTCCCTCTCTCTCTCCCTCCCTCTCTGCTCCCTCTCTTTCTAACCACCAACCTTCCCCCTCCTGCTTACAACCTCTTACGCCACGCCACGGTGTCATTCAAGATCACGTTAAGGTGTGACACTGGAATGCAGCATAATCCTGTTTTGAAGAATAGTATAACACCAGTTTAAAGCCATGAGATTGGACAGAGTGTTTTAACAAACATTATGGAAGAGTGCATTCATTCACTTCTTGTTTCCTTCTGTTCCTTTTCCTGCTGTACTGATGAACACTTTTAATTCTCCAAACAGGTACGTTTGTTTTGGTTTCTGCTCATGTACACCTGTCTATAGCATCACTTGAATCAGGAGAGACTGTCTCCAACAACAACCACCATTATTTATATTTCCCTTCATCCGTTTGGCATTAACACGTTTTGACACGCTAATCCGATAAAAAATAGGGATGCACAAAAGTGTGAGTGCAGCACATATTCAAGGACAAGGGAGTTTGTAGTTCTGACAGTGTGTTACTGCCTGATGCCAAGTACAGTGTGTTACAAGACACTACTCTGCAGAACCCCATTTTAAATACTAATAGAACTTCACAAAAGTTTTTCTTTTTTAAACCCAGCCTGAATCACTTTTTCACCTTCATTACAGTAGATCACAGTACATGTAGAGTGAGGAATATATGATATAAACTGCATACAAGGCTATAGGGAAGTGTGTTTACTGTTCAGCGATGTGTAAAAATTGCATCTTTAAGTGTACAACACACTATCCATTGATGTGTAGCTGAAAACAACATCCACCAGCTTGTTAAGGCTGTGGTTTTAAATCTTGGTCTGTGCATGCGTGTTCTGTACAGAATCACACACACACACAGAGGAAAAAAAGAAGTCAATGACATTTCAGTCTCTTCAACCTTCATGAAAGGAAGTTCGTCCTTGGTGTCTCTGTTCTCTGCTCTGGTTGGATTGGCAGGCCAGATAGAACCGACTTGGTCTGGGGGTTACGGTTGCCATGGAAACTATCCTCTCTTTTTTTTTTTTTTTTTTAACTTTCCTTTTTTCTCCCTTCAGCTGACTGCGGCTGTACTTCATGTGTAGGTCTTTGGCCACTCTGATGTGGGCTGCAGGAGATTGATAAGTGCTGGACGTGGAGTGAGCGGGGGGGCTTAGGGCGGAGGAGAAGGAGACTTACTATCAGTTATCAGCGAGAATGGACTGCATTTGCCACAGTAAAGATAATAATAATACGTCTTTGTTTACAAGGCGATTGTTTTCTTTGTGCGACACAAACACGAGCTTTCAGTGTGTTTTAACACGTTTGTTTTGCTCCTGTTCCTCACTTCTAGGTTTGTGTCCCCTGCATGACATAATTTACCCAAAGCGCCTCAAGGGATTACTGATAAGGGATTACAATCTGTGTCTCCCCTCCTGCACCTGTCTCTCTGCTCCTCTTACACCTGTCTCTCTGCTCCTCTTACACCTGTCACTCTGCTCCTCCTACACCTGTCTTTGCTCCACCTGTCTCTCTGCTCCTCCTGTCTCTCTGCCCCATCTGCACCTGTCTCTCTGCTCCACCTACACCTGTCTCTCTGCTCCATCTGTCTCTCTGCTCCTCCTGTCTTTCTTCCCTCCTGCATCTGTGTCTCTGCTCCTCCTACACCTGTCTCTCTGCTCCACCTGTCTCTCTGCTCCTCCTACACCTGTCTCTCTGCTCCTCCTACACCTGTCTCTCTGGTCCTCCTACACCTGTCTCTCTGCGCCACCTGTCTCTCTGCTCCTCCTACACCTGTCTCTCTGCTCCTCCTACACCTGTCCCTCTGCTCCGCCTGTCTCTCTGCTGTTCCACCTGTCTCTCTGCTCCACCTGTCTCCCTGTTCCTCCTACACCTGTCTCTCTGCTCTCCACCTGTCTCCCTGCTCTACCTGCACCTCTCTCGCTGAGCCCTCTAATCTTGAAGCTGACCTGTTCTGTCAAAGGCAGGCTCTAACACAGAGCTCAATCTCTTGCTTTCTTAGTCCCAGCAAGCCAGCCCCTTCTACTGTCAAAACCCCCACCAGCTTGAGTCTGGGGATGCAGGAAGAGAGACGAGCTGAGGAGAGGAAGAAGGCTCGACACCGTTAGATCCTCAGGGAGGAAGCCTTGCCCCAGTTCCCCTGTCAGGAGGGCCTGGTGTCGCAGTGGTCAACACGTCCTCCGCTCCAGCAGCTGGTCTGAGCAGAGCTGCTCGTCCCACGAGACCCCAGACCCAGACTCCTTCAGCTGTAGACGTACAGCGGCAACGAAGAGAGCAGTGGTAAAGGTTCTTCCCTTGGGAATAGTCTGAGCTGTGCAGGGTAGCAGTTTGATTTACCTCTCAGAAACTGCACTTCCTGTGTGATGAGGAAACTCGCAAAGCGGCGTGGCTGACAAAGCAGTTCAATGCAGAGTTGATTTCTCCAGATCATCAAAATCCTTTGACAGCTTCCCTGTGTTAGACAAGACGGGAGGAACAGGAGAGACAGAGCAATAACAAAAATAGAAAACGACAAACTCGCCCTGCCGACAACCTTGTCGAGTCCCTGGGAGAATGTAAAGAGTCGTCGTGTTTTCCTGACGTGAAAGCTGTTGGGTTAGTTGTTCAACAAACCTGTCTTCCCCTCCTACCGCAACACCAAATAAACTGTTATGACCTCATCAGCCAGAGACTCGTAGAAACATGGCCGACGACCAGAGGAGCTAGTCCCCCTCGATCTTAGGAGCAGCAGGATAACTCTCAGAAGGGTTATTTCAGCATCAGCCTCTTCAGTCTATCTAAACCACAACCTCAGATGTCGGGAGTACAACAACAAAAAACCAACAACAGTAACAAAACAAGAGTTAGAAGCCAGAGTTTGCTTGTTCTTAATTATGTTCCAGAGATGCAGATCAGTGGAATTTTAATTGCTGCGTTTGTGGGGGCTGGTTTAACTTCTCCCCTCGCAGTTTTTGATTGGTCGGGTCAAAGCGCGGAGCCTCTGGCTAAAGCCGTCTGCGTGTGCATTGTGCGGAGCGCGAATGTTTCAACACCGCGGGTGGCTGGTAAACTGTAGCACTTCCAGGGTGAGAGAGAGAGGAGGGGGCGTAGATAGGAAGGGGGTGTTTTCTTGTTCAGATGGACATGATACGAGTACAACAAGCGTAACTTAGCAGCTGCGACCACATACGGGGGGAGATTTTGGCGGACCGACCGACAGATGAAGCCACAGAAAGTGCACAGACAGAACATGGAGAGTGACAGAAATGACAGCGAGTGAGAGGAAAGGGCAACCAAATGTCACCACTGTTGGTGAAGCGTGCTGCTGTGTTTGTGTTGTGCATTGTTGTTAGATCTAGAAAATAAGACTCAAAACCTCTTTGAATACTAGCTCTGTGGTGTCATGAAGGATTTGTACCCTGTCTCAAATGAGGAAATGACATAGAGCAGTTGATGTGAACTGATTTCCTGAAAGGAGGTCATCACCAGAAACAGCTGATACTTTCCCTTGTGCTTCTCAGAGCTGGTCATAAGGTCGAACGTTCCGAGTTCCCACGTTGACGGCGTCCTGTCTGTCGGCTGCAAAGCATTGTGGGAAGCGCGGAATGAGATGAAAGAGGGTCTGACAGTGGGAGGCAGAGAGAGCAAAGGAAGAGGAGTTTAATCTCCACACTCATTCACACACCAAAGTCAAACAGGAAGCAGAATCATCGAGAGACAGAGCCCTGTGGTTTTCTTGTCTGTGCTGAGAGGAAGTCTGAAGTAGGTTACCACTCTCTCCTTCCAGAGAGAGGAAATTGAAACGCTGAAATAAGGACTAGCCGGGGAGAAGATAGCCCAGCTGTAACCAGGGCAAAATTGCCCTTGTGATGAGATGGAGAGAAATATAAGCTTGGACATTGCACACAGGGAATTTCAGCACGGGCCAATTGCTGTGCTGCGGTTCGATCCTGTATTTTTCATTCCAGTCTCACTTAAGTGTCAAAACAGGCAGTATTGTATGACTGCTGCTTCACTCAGTTGCTTGTAGCCCTTCGCTCTCCACAATTACATTTCTGTGTTGGGGCTGGCTGGTTTGTGTGAGGGGGAACTTTAATATACTCCTGAATGAAATGGACATGACCCCGGCTTGCAGCAGTATTGTTCTTATGAGAGAGTACTCCAGGGACATTAACCAACACGACAAGGACGCTGGGAGCATTTACAATGACTCCGTTTCCAGGAACCCAGCCTGGATTCAACCTAGTCAGGGCTGTGTGGTATCAGCCTCGTATTCTCCCCCCCCCCAGCCTTGTATTGTCCCCTCTCAGCCTCGTATACTCCCCCCCCAGCCTCGTATACTCCCCCCTCAGCCTCGTATACTCCCCCCTCCCAGCCTCGTATTCTCCCCTCTCAGCCTCGTATACTCCCCCCTCCCAGCCTCGTATTCTCCCCTCTCAGCCTCGTATACTCCCCCCTCCCAGCCTCGTATTCTCCCCTCTCAGCCTCGTATACTCCCCCCTCCCAGCCTCGTATTCTCCCCTCTCAGCCTCGTATACTCCCCCCTCCCAGCCTCGTATTCTCCCCTCTCAGCCTCGTATACTCCCCCCTCCCAGCCTCGTATTCTCCCCTCTCAGCCTCGTATACTCCCCCCTCCCAGCCTCGTATTCTCCCCTCTCAGCCTCGTATACTCCCCCCTCCCAGCCTCGTATTCTCCCCTCTCAGCCTCGTATACTCCCCCCTCCCAGCCTCGTATTCTCCCCTCTCAGCCTCGTATACTCCCCCCTCCCAGCCTCGTATTCTCCCCTCTCAGCCTCGTATACTCCCCCCTCCCAGCCTCGTATTCTCCCCTCTCAGCCTCGTATACTCCCCCCTCCCAGCCTCATATACTCCCCCTCCCAGCCTCCTACAGCCTCTTTCACTGCCCTGCTCCGTGGTGAAACTCCCTGGTGAACACATTCCTCTTGTCCTCCCTTCACACTCTCTTAGCTTCCTTAACGAGACCACTAAAATGTGTGTGTGTATGTGTGTGCGTGTGCGTGTGTGTGTGTGTGTGTGTGTGTGTGTGTGTGCGTGCGTGCGTGCGTGTGTGTGTGTGAAAGCAGTATTACTACTATTTCCTATTGTCGGTAATACAAATTCATTGCATTCAGTTATACGAGAGTCATGTGGGATGTGTCTCTGACATGACTTGGCCTCTTTATCTGTTTCTGAAAGAAATGTTGCTCTCTTCTGAATACGATGCAAATCCTGTCTTTTATTGCCTGGTTTGTGATGCACGAGAGCCTGTATGGAACGCTCTCAAAGCCACACTAGAGAGACGATGATAACTTGTTCTAGTCAAGAGGAACATCAATGTTTTGAAGCGTGTCGATAAATTGGTTGATTTGCTCACTCTTGGATGTAGTGATAAAGAGTGTCTAAGCACCAGTGAAGCCTGTAGGATTATACTCTCAGTATAAACAATGTTGTCTCTTCTCAGGCTGAAATTAATCTTCTTTCCCTTGTAAAGAGTCAAGTTTAGTCCTTTTGCAGTGTTGGCACACTCTTCATCTTCACTTCCCCGGTAATGGTTTTTGGACAAAGTGTTGAAAAAAATATTTTTAGGTAAAGTAAAATCATACGTTATGCGCCAGAGGATGAATTCAACCTTCTGGAAACTTCCACCCCCAAAAAAAACCTCAACTCAAGCTGCTTTTAAACCGAATTTCCCCAGACCCAGGGGTACGGCTGAAGAGCAGACTGAAAGATCATTTAGAAAAGTCTTACTCCTGGACGGGTATTTCCTTGTGATGAGACTCGACAGTTTGTGGCACTGTGGAGACTCTCGCTCCATCATCATGACGTTACCTATGTTCCAGGGCGCCGAGTCGAAGCTCAGGGATCAGCTGAGCTTGACTGTGTGTGTGTGTCTGACCAGCAGGGTGGTCTACAATAAACCTGGCCTGAAGACTTCTTTCAAACGGGCATCCACACCCTGAGATGTGCCCTGTTTGCTGTTTTGAAGTGTTGGAGATGCCAGACAAAAGATGCTTGAGGGATAACTGAGTAGGGAAATAGAGCGAAGAGTTCAGGACTGGGTTGACTTGACCAGGATATTTCCTCCTAATACAGTCAACAGAAAAAAAGGATTCCTTTCAGCCTTTTTCTTGGGCAAGTTTCCTAAGAAACAGCTTCTGTTCAAGAGAATGGTGAATAGGATAGAGAGAACACCGTAGGCTACAAGGACTAGACGGTGGTTCTGTGGAGCTGGTGATGAAAGCAACGGGGCCATATTTATGCAGGGCAGGAAGGTGGACAGCAAACAGGAAGGAGGAGAGACAATCATGTGATCATGATAGATGTTCTGGCTCCTCTGCATTGACTCTATGAGTCATTCAAAGGGGTCTGCAGTGGCCCCATGATGGATATCCTGCTGAATCCTTCATCTTTCATCTGCCTTCAAGCTTCACACACAGACAGAAAGACCTATCCACATACTGTACATTCACACCCACACACACACACACTCACACAAACACACACACACACACACACATAAACACACACACACACACAAACACACACAAACACACACACACATACAACCACACACAAACACACACACACATACAACCACACACAAACACACAAACACACACACACACACACAAGCACACACATACAACCACACACAAACACACACTCACACACACACAAACACACACACACACATACAACCACACACAAACGCACAAACACACACACACACACACACACGGTTAAAATAGACTCTTCTCAGGCCTAACAGTGCAGCCCAGACACACTTACATAACATATGTGGCTACTTTCTTCCACGTTCCTCTTCGCGTCCCAGAATACGACAAGGGGATAAGGATCAGTAGCAGCCTGGCTTCCATCTAACCTTCTCTCTCTCTCTCGCAATCTAGTCTTACTTAATCATTTGGGAGGGGTGGGTTTGAGCACTGTCTTAATTTGCCGCCGTGTAGTGTGCAATTAATCAAGGGTTTGCTAACTGACAGTTCTAATGGACACGTTAAGCTCCTGTGAGATTGTCTGTTCCTGCTTGTTCCCTCTCTGTGTGGTAGGAAGCAGACAGGCATATCCTTCAGTAGCGGGCTATGCTCTACAACTCTTCTGCTGGATTGAAAGAGGGAGGAGGTGGGAGGGAAGGTGGTGGTGGTGGTGGTGTGGGTGGTGGGGGATTCATCTAGTTCCTCCACCTCTCAAGTCTAGAAGCGGAGAACTTGGTTAGACCAATCCTCAAGACAGCAATCTTCTATTCGGTGACGTTTGGGAATGTGGATGGTACTTGATTAGAGACGAGTCACCACAATCCGTGGTTGTTGGTATGGATCTTTGCTACAACTTTGTGTGCCCGTGTGTGTGACGAAATGTTTGTAACAATACAGTAGGAAGTGTCTTTGCTCTCCCTCAGCAGTCAGCCACAAAACTTTTCCAGCGAACTTGGAGGGGGACTTATAAGAATGTGTTGCCTACAGCATTGAACAATGAAGCAGGAAATCATTTGCACATTCTCACCAACAAATCCCCAAGCAGTCATAAGTCTGGCCTGGCAGCAGTCAGTCTGACACTGACGCTGAAACAGCCCTTATGTGACCACCGAGTGTATTTCACCCCTGTGTCTGATACTGATCCTATGCCTCCAACCGTTTCAAAATATACATTTCAAATGCCACATCCTTTAGGGCAGAGAATGCATTTGCCATGATGCCTTCTTTACCGGGTACGCTGTGGAAAGATCCAGAAGCACTTGAAAATGAGCTTGGATAATGAAAGCAGAAAGTGTTCCAGGGCCGTGAGATGAGCAGAGACAGGGCTGCCACAATGAGGAGGCGCTGCTGGGGGAGGAAGGGGGAGGAGGGAGGAGAGGGAGGGAGGTAGGAGAGATGGATGGAGAGAGGAGAGGGAGGGAACGATGAGAGAGGGATGGAGAGGGGAGAGGAAGGATGAGAGAGGGAGGGCAGGCGGGAAGGAGAGGGATGGAGAGAGGAGAGGGAGGGGGATAGAAGGAGGGACGAGAGGAAGGGCAGGCGGGGAGGGAGGAGAGGGAGGAAAGATAAGAGAGGGAGGGAGTTGAAGGAGGGCAGGCAGGAAGGAAGGAGGAGAGGGAGGAGAGGAAGGGAGAAAGCAAGGGAGGGAGAGAATTCAGATGGAGGCGGTAGAGGAGAGAGAGAGAAGGGAGGAGAGAGATGGAGGGAGGAGAGGGGAAGGAAGAGAGAGAGGTGGGAGGAGAGGGACGGAGGGAGGAGAGGGGAAGGAAGAGAGAGAGGTGGGAGGAGAGGGAAAGAGAGAAAAAAATGAAAAAGAAATGGAGAGAGAGAGAGGGGAGGAGAGGGGAAGGAAGAGAGAGAGGTGGGAGGAGAGAGAAGGGAGGAGAGAGACGGAGGGAGGAAGGGGAAGGAAGAGAGAGGTGGGAGGAGAGACAGAGGGAGGAGAGGGGAAGGAAGAGAGAGAGAGAAAGAGGGGAGGGAGAATGGGCAGTCTGAAAGAACCATGAATGCATCTGCTTCTGACAAGAGCACTCAGGAGAAGCCCTGGCAGCAATGCCGTGACCGCACACGAGACTTGTTACCACTCTGCCTCGCAGAAACACACAGGGCTGGAATGCAAAATTCAACTGACGTCTACTGTATGGAAAGCAGGCTGGCAGACAGAGAGTCAGACGCATGTGTAGCGTGCTATCAGGCTTCCTAAGTCATTATAAGTAATGAGTTATGATAGACTTATGTGGTTTAGGATTTCTGCCAGAGATTACCATAACTGATCAACGGTGCCTAACAGTTCATCCAATCAGCGCTGACCTGCCATATGCTCTCATAAATTAGCTTCCTCTCATTACATTTACTCCACTGTTTTGTAAACACACACACAACACTGGAAAGTCAAGTATCATTTCTAGATGCGCCCTAATTATCAAAACTACTCCTACTACTTACTCCTTAAAGCCTTTTGACTTGTTTTCTTATAGATATGTTTCCTCACGAAGCCAAATGTTATCTAAAGTTCAAACACATTTGACTGGTGCGATCACACAGCCGGGGGTCACATCGGAAGCTATGACAACCACCGTTCAACCTTTCATTGGTCCATTTTTGCAACACCTTGAGGAGAGAGAGATGGGAGAGAGAGTGGGGGGAGAGCGAGAGAGCAGGGAGCACGAGATAGAGACGGAGAGTGATATATATAGAGTGAGGGCATGAGTGAGAGAGCGAGTGAGAAGGAAAGCGTGCGAGAGACAGAGAAGAAAGAAGAAAGAGAGAAGATGAGAGGGGGAGAGCAAGAGAGAGTCGGGGGAGAGTGAGAGAGGGGAATAGAGAGATAGATAAAGGAGGGGGAGAGTGATATATATATATATATAGAACGAGAGCGCGAGAGAGAGAGGAGAGGAGAGAGCAGAAGAATGCGAGAGAGAGCCTAGAGAGAGAGAAGGAGAAGAGAAGGAAGAGAGGGGGAGAGGAGGAGGAAGAGATGGAGAGAGCGGAGGAGGAGAGGGGGAGGAGGGAGAGAGATGAGAGAGGGAGGAAGGGAGAGGGGGGGAGGAGGGAGGGGGGGAGGAGAGAGAGGGGGAGGGGCGCACACACTCTGAGCCCTCCGGAAGGTGACAGAGCTGGCAGAGATGCACTGAGGGCTGTGACAGGACACCCCGGGGGTCTTGGTATTATGGATGTGTGGTTTGACCTTCGACCCAGTGGTGGTTTGACCCTGGTGCTAAAGAAGTGCATCAGAAGGCCCTGAGAGCAGCACAGAGACGTCCTCCCAGATGTCTGCCAGCTTCTGACGAGCCGTTGTCACGGCACCGACCGGAATGTTTGGATAGAACTTTCTGAAATGAGAAGTCTGAGTTCTGATTGGTGCTGCAAAGTGGGCAGGACAATCACTGCTGCCACCTGGTTGGTCCGTTAGACCAGTTCAGTGATTATTACAGAAGCTGTTTATGTGCAAGAGGACTTGTTTATTTCCTGTACAGAACTGCTGAAATATCTGAAATGATGGGAGCAAGATGTTTGATGGTTTGGTTAGGGTTAGGGTAGTGTTAGGGGTGGGGTTAGGGTAGTGTTAGGTGTAGGGTAGTGTTAGGGGTGGGGTTAGGGTAGTGTTAGGTGTAGGGTAGTGTTAGGGGTGGGGTTAGGGTAGTGTTAGGGGTGGGGTAGTGTTTGGGATGGGGTTAGGATAGTGTTAGGGTTATGGTAGTGTTAGGGGTGGGGTTAGGGTAGTGTTAGGTGTAGGGTAGTGTTAGGGGTGGGGTTAGGGTAGTGTTAGGGTTAGGGTAGTGTTAGGGTTAGGATAGTGTTAGGGTTAGGATAGTGTTAGGGCTCGGGTTACCTTTAGGGGAAGCAG
Source organism: Plecoglossus altivelis (assembly GCA_036571765.1). Taxonomy (NCBI): domain Eukaryota; kingdom Metazoa; phylum Chordata; class Actinopteri; order Osmeriformes; family Plecoglossidae; genus Plecoglossus; species Plecoglossus altivelis. The sequence goes on from BROE01000006.1 coordinate 1,650,455, forward strand.
TAGGGGTAATTGTAGTGGAAGCGGTGGGGATAGATTAGCAGCGTTTTCAGTCACGGACAACAGATTATGTTCTGAAAGTAACCTGCATCTGATCTCTTTCTCCATCTTTTACTCGAACTTCAGCATAGATTTTTTTTCACAGGAGACTGGATACTGCACGTTAAATGTATTTCTTTGCTTGAAACCACCATGTACATTTTCATTCACCCCATTTCCCCACTCCCTCTAGGCCTCCTTACAGTGCGTGGCTATCGTCAGACGCACCACAGACTGCAAGCTCGGATGCATTCTTATTCCAATACATTTTCCACGAGAAAGATAAATAGTTCTGCTGTATTTGTGCTTGTACAAGCATTTTGCAGGTCCAGTGCATTTGTCAAGCATGGATGACAACCGCTGAAACACAGGGTGGTTCATTGCTGGTCCAGCGGCTTCATCGCCTGAGACTTCCTGTGTTTCGCGGTAGACCCAAAGAAATACAACCCTTACACCGCCACGCCATCCGCAACCAAATACCGCTTTGTAAGAGTAACGAGGGACTTGAATGATGTCGTGTCAGCCAGCAGGTTTGGTTTTGCTTCACAAGACTGTGAATCTGTTGTTGTTTGTCTGGTAGAAGCTTAGAGGTGGTCTGGCTAGCTGGTGAGCTCAGCTAAGCAACGGACATCTGTGGGTGTGTCCGCTCCAGCCGGCCTGATCAAGGAATGTTGACGACGGAACGTACCTGAAGACGGCCGACTGACTCGGTCTGAAAGTCAGTCGAGAGTGACATTGCTGTATGAGAGTGTTGACGTGTGCGTGCGTGCCGTGTTCGATGTGTATAGTTATTCGTGTGCGTGTGGCGCTACGTGATTGGGTGGAGATGCGTCCAGGGTGGTGTTTGATTGGATGGGACACAGCATCACTTTCAGAGGTCCCTAAGGGCCTTCCCTCCCAGACCTCCTGCCCCACCCATCCTGTCTCCCATCCTCCTGCTCTGACTGCCTGTGTAAGGAGCTGTCTTCCCCTGACTCCTGGGCCCCTGTGTCCCTCTCTCCAAACCTGACAGGCAGACAGGACGGCTGTCTGGCGCCAGGTCATTAAAACAGAGGCTGATTGCAGCTGTGGAGAGTTAGTCGTCGCCGGTCACCCATCTGCCTCTGGTGGAGGAGCACGTCCAGACTGTCAAGCGGAACAGCTCGTCCAGGCTGTCAGGAGGAGAGGAGGAGGGATGCTGCGCTGGAGAGTGGAGGGGGGAGGGGAGCAGGGGATGAGAGCAGGGGGGAAGAGAGCAGGGGAGGAGGGGAGCAGGGGGAGCAGGGGGGACGAGAGCAGGGGAGGAGATGGAGCCAGGGGTTGGAGCATTGATAGGAGGGAAGAGAGCAGATGGTGATGGGGATAGGTGGAAAGAGCAGGGAGAGAA
>BROE01000006.1:1652193-1682708 GCA_036571765.1 Plecoglossus altivelis
GAAGACAGAAACAGGAGGAGTGAAAAGGAGTGAGAAGGAGTAAGGAACAATATAAGAGGCGAAGGGCAACAGATAGCGGTGTGAGAGAGGAGGACGTCGCCGGTACAGCATGCTGCCGTCTGGTGGAGGAGCATGCATCAGACTTGTAAGCGGAAAGGCGTCAGGCTGTAGGAGGAGAGAGGAAGGGAATGCTGTTCTCTGTTGAAGAGTGAGGGGGGAGGGGAGAGGGGATGATGCGAGTCAGTGGGGGAGAGAGCAGGGGAGGCGGGGAGCAGGGGTGAAGGGGTAGAGGGGAAGCAGGGGGTAGAGGCTGGGGGAGAGGCAGGGATGCAGGGGGAGGAGAGTTGAGTAGGGGGGAAGAGAAGCAGGGGGTGATGGGACGGATAAGGGCGAAAGAGAGCAAGGGGAGGAGAGTAAGGGGGAAGAAGGAGGGAGGAGAATGGGGAGTCGGTGGAAGAGAGCGAGGACGAGAGAAGGGAGGAAGAGAGCAGGGGGGGAGATGGGGGAGTAGGGAGAAGAACAGAGGCGAGGGGAGAGGCAAGGGGAGGGAGAGTAGGGGGAGAAGAGCAGAAGGGGGAGCAAGATGGGGATGTAGGCTGGAAAAGAGCTAGCGGCGGAAGAGCAGAGGCGGAGAGAGCACAGGGCGGCGGAGAGAGGTAGATTGGGCGAGTAGAAGCAGGGGGAGAGACTGGGAAGCCAACGCAGTCCAGCCGTCTAACATTGAACGGGCGATTAGGTTTCAAGGATCAGGAGGACAATGTCCACTGGCAGAGCGCAGACAGCCGTCGCTTATCATTCCTCCTCTCCAGACTGCTAATCGTATAAGTGACCAGGCGGTGTTGTTGTGTAGGCTTGTGTTAGTTACTGCACCTGGGGAATGCTAACTCCGGAGCAGGTACTCTGGTGGTCTGTGGATTCATGGCGTTCCACCAAAAAGCGTTGAAGCAGCTTGAAGTTAGAGCGATGTTGGGCTAATGTGGCGATGCTTTGATTCGAAAGGAAAAGTCGCTGCAACAGTCAAATAGATGGTGTTTTAATGCAGCCTCAATCTAATTTGTAGGAGTGAGAAGCCAGGCACTGTGTTCTCTACCAGGGCTGACGAAATCACGCTCCCATGAGAGATCACACAACACCATTTACCTCCATTTGACTGGTTTATATCCTCCTATCGTCCAATATTTTACCATTCACGGGCCAGCTGGATGGACAAATCTGACATCCATCCCCGTGTGTGTGTTTGTGTGCATGAGCAGATGTGTGTGTGTGTTTGAATATAGATGATTTAGATTCTTTGTGCTTCGAGACAGGAGTCGTGTGTTTCAGGCTTCAAGATGGGCTCATTCTGTAGACAACGTTCAGCCTGCCCTCTCCTTCACCCCTCTACACCTTCAAGGGCTTTGTGGCATCAGCTTTTTAGCCTTCACAGTTCATCATATAGTAATTTAGCTACAGTATCCGTTTGGGGTCGTATGAGGGGCCCAACCTTTAGGCTGGTCAGAAGACATCCTTGACAGAAGATGGATGTTATTAAATCAAACTCGTTCCTAAGCTGCACCTGCTAGTTAGTTTCAACTTTCAAGAGTGGCGTCGTAGAAGCGGAAGTGCAGTGAGGCTGAAGGTTAACCTGCGTGTCTCTGGATTTATCTTTACGTAACTAGCAGATACGAACTGTGTGTATCTGTGAGGATCAGGAGGGTGAACTGTAGTTATCTGAACCCTCCAGGTTGCATATTATTCTGTGTTTAGTTGTCTTTTTTCCCCTTTTCTCTGTTATTTGGAGGCACCATCGTTAGCGTTCTATGGTTTGATTAAGAGGTCTTGCGGGGTGCGAGGGGCTGGGAGAATGTGTTTACTACAACAGTTTTTTTGCACTAGACAATGTTATGTTTGTGGCCTTGATTGAGCCCAGTAGGCATATTGCAGTCGCAGCCTCACCCCCTACAAACCCCCAGGGGTTAATTAACAAGTGCAGGTAACTAGATAGCAGCCTGGATTGCTTGAAGCAGGCAGACTAGCGTCATTGTTCCGCTTCTAAATCTTTGCATTCCGCCTTTGTTTGCAACAAGCTGTTTACTTCTGCTTTCCGAGACAAGCGCTAAGTGGAATATCTTTGTGGGGTTTTTTTGTGGTTTTGTGGGTGTTTGTAGTTTTTGGTACCTAAAGTGGGTCTAGATTGTTGGTGTAGTTGCTTGGTGCTGAGATCTACATTTAAGATTGGTCTCAAACTATGGGCTAGCGACACGGGGCTAGCAACATACAGGCTATCGCGCACACGGGGCTAGCAACATACAGGCTAGCGACACGCGGGATGGCGATGAGGACTGCTGTGTGTCGACTGACCCTGCATCCGCTGTCTTGACTTTCAATATTTGAACTTTGAACTTGACTTTCGGATTATTTTATTATTTCCTTCCTCCAGTGGGACCCAGCATGTGAGTATATGTTTGACTACAACGACCCTATAGAACGATCACCGATCTTATCGCACCACACAGCCCAAGCACCAAGTCTGAGTCTCAACCTCGCGATCGCAAATCTAAGAAAAACTCATTCAGAAACGCGTTACTGGCAGGATGTTTTTACACACTGCTCCCTAACTCCCCCCCTCCTCCTCCCCCCTCCTCCCCCACTGTGATGTCGAGTGGCGCCGTGCTAGAAACGGACTTCGCCAGGGTCTAATATCTTCCAGGAGTGTCACAGACGCTGACTGGAACACAAAGCGTGCTGCCGCATCCAGACACAGTCACCCACAGGCTAGCTTCTCTCTCTCTGGAACAGATTGCACAAATAAAAGGGTGCCAATGCGTTTCGTTTGTCATTTCAATTTAATCTCTTTTGTATCTCACACTAATATGATTGGCGATCTGTGGATGATCTGTTTGAGATTAACTCCATTGGAGATGAACCCGATTTCTTTTTATTTGATCGGATATCGGATGTAGATTTTTTATCAAGTGGGCTTAATGATTCAATGAATGCAGGTTTAATTAGAAAGACAGTGTGTTTTCTGGCTGATGCATTGCCTGGTGCACAAAGAGAAACTGAGTGTTTTTAGCACAGTGGATTGGAAAATCATGATCTCTTGTCATTCTCCTTCCAAGTAAAGGATATGCAATTAAGGTGCACTCCAGAGTGGTGTTGTATAATATGTCACCACTTCAATTAGCTGTTAAATAAGTCAGTACTTCCCACATTTTAGAAATCTCCATGGGAGTATTTGCTCCTATCTAAGAGAAGTGTTCCTTAAGCTCTCACCTCGACTAAAGTGCTTTGGAAAACTGACCCATTATTGGCTAGCGTGGTAAGATGTAAGTCTAATGAGCATACCAGCCTACTTTGAGATTCGCTATAGTGCTGAGGCTGAGGGAAAAAGGGAACATGATTCATCTTGTTTGGAAGGCAACCCTTTATTAGGATAGAGTGGGGGGGGGAGGGAGGGGGAGAGGGCGGGGGAGGCCAAGACCAGCTTCTAAACCCAGTGTTTCTGTAATTGCTTTCGGCTGCACCTTGAGAATTTGATGAGTCGAGTCAGGACTTTTGTTTGAGTGACTGAGCGAAAAGCGTCTCTTGAGATGAGTGTGGGTAATCGCTGCATCACCGTGGAGGTACGGAAAGAGTCCACACGCTGTTTGGAGGGCTTATGTGCGAAGGTTTTAGGATCCACTCTGTTTTTGTTCGTATAATCGCTTTCTATCGCGTTAACTTGACACTGCCTGAATACCTGAGCCATGGTGAACCGGATTTACAGTAACTGAACTGCTTCTATCAAATGAAATACACGCAGTGACAACATGTTATTGTTGAGTTTTTTTTTCTCTCTTCAGTGGCTGTGTAGAATGTTGTTTGTGTTTTCTTCTTCGGAGTTAAATTGTGCTAATTAATGTGATCAGACACAAGCTGAGATGAAATACACGCATTCACACATTTACAACCGTAAAAAACCGCTGTGATGATTGTGCTTCGACTTTAGATCTGCCAGACTTCTTGTTTATTGAAATGAACAGTAATTTCCATGTACAGTAGATGTACAGTTTAAAAACTGGCAATGTCTTAAGGATCTGCTGGCATTGGACAGATAGATTTGACTTGTGGGCTTAGTTTAAATAAACTAGCCTTTGACCATGCTTTTATCAGAGTAAGTATCACACTGCACAGTCTGCTCTTAAGCCGCAGGTTTCAATATAAATATTTCTTTTTTCGGCACCATCTTTTATGTATGTGGCTTGAAGTTTTAATGAGGTGGTCTCTACACAGGCATGGGCAACCTAATATTTTGAGTGCGGATATTTTACTTTAAAAATTCATGAATGCTCAATTAAGCTGTACACAAGGAGAATTTAAAACGGTTTGGCTGCTTCAGTTCTTGCTCTCAACCAAATATTTGGAAGGGCTGTTTTCTAATTTTTCTGCCTTTCTGGAAGTGATTGACTGTTGAGTTCAGAGAGTGGGACAGATAACAGGACCAAACACTTACCTCTCTAATGTAAGCGAATCTTGTGGATGTATGGCACCAAAAAAAAAACTGGCTCTTATCTATTCTTGTCGGTGAAGATTGAAATTTGATTGACATCTCTTCCGTAATATGTTAAAAAAGCAGAATTGAAGACCTCCAGAAGAACAAGGCATGACCCAGGAAAGTCGGGGGGGGGGGGGGGGGGCAAGTGACTTTAAGTGTTACACGGATATTACAACACATTGTAAGTCCACTGTTTGTCCTTGGTGAAGGAACTCATTTGGAAATTCTGTCCCATAATGCAATGTTTTCTATACTGCCTGATTAACAACATGAGGCATTGCTTGAGCAGAGCTCTGTATTTCTGTCAAATCATTACCATAATTTCCTCCTTCTCCTTCGCACAAAAACGGACTACATCAAAGCTCGTTACGCTCACCACACAACAGAGAAATCCCTTTATGTTCGAGCCTTGTTTCGCCTGTTGTCTGTGCATCTCCTGACTGGGTGATCACACCAGCTCTCTGATTATGGCTGTTGCTGTTTTCTTTAGCTCACATAGTGTTGGTTCCCTTAAATTACATCCTATTTCCATAATCCCTCCAACCCCTCCCCCCCCAAAAAAAGAAAACCTCCCTTCTTCCTCAACTTTAAGCACGCTATTGAGCGGTAAAAATAGCCAGACTGGATGAAAAGACATAGGAAGCCCCCTATTATCAGAGGATGAAGGCTACTGTGTCTGTCGACCAAGGGGATATGTGCAGCTTCTCTGCTGGACCCGGGGGTGTCCTGGCCCGTCTCAATAGAGCCCCTGGGCTTCATCACGCAAGAGAACCTGTCCAATTAATTGTCACACGAAAAAAGGGGACTGTAAACTCACAAACCACCTTTCTTTGTAGGAAAAAAACTTGTCCTTATTTCCTCTCCAGTCATTGGAAAGGAGAGAAGTTTCCTTTCACACTCTGGCGAAGCCCCTCACCCCCTCCTGAACCAGACTTGTCCCTGCGCCAGTTGGCAGCCAAGTTTTTGGTGATCCCTTGTCAGGGTCCTGGACAACTCATTAAATCCCCCCCCCTCCCTTCCAGTGACAACTTGATTTTCTCAGCTGTAACGATTCAATCCTCCTCACCTGTTAGACAGAGACACTCAGTCTGTTGAGGTGGCTGGAGCACCTAAAGGGAGGCACCATGGTGCCTGGCACAGTTTTGTCAAGTCAATTTACTCAGATCGCATTCTAATAGAGAGCCAATGGGGCGTGCATGCGCGCGCACACACTGAAGTGAGTCAGACAGCCAGAGACAGGGAAGTGTTAGGCTTGCTGAAGCTGCAAAGGTTAACAAGACAAATATGTCAAAAGAAAGTAATGCATAAAACACGTCATCATTCAGAGAGCAGCAGACAGCTGTTAAGGTGAAGCAGAAAGTCAGCGATCGTCGTTCCACGTTCTGGGTTGGCGTCTACGTCCCAATACAGCAGTCTTGTTATGAATACTCATACGGCCTGTTCTGCGACATCATTTAACATGGCATATGAACGCCTCAACCTAAGAGTGTTCACAGTCTCACCTATGTGAACCATCTGGACATTTAATTCAGCCTTATAGCCCTCTGGCTGCGTTTGTGTGAAGCGTCTCCCTCCCTGTGCTGCAGCCCATCCTCTTTTCTGCTCTGACGGTCCGTCACACCGTCTAGGAAACCTAGAAGTACAGTACGCCTCAGACGTAGCGAAGCGCCTTTAGACGTACAGAAGCGAGGCAGACGTACAGAAGCACCTTAGACGTTCCGAAGTGAGGCAGACGTTTGGTTTTAGTGGTTTAAACCCACCCCCCAGGTGCTCAGGACCAAAACCCAGGAAGGGGGTGGACGCCGCTAAGATCAAATACCATTCCGAGCAATTAACCAGTCCCTTGAAGCTTGTCACCCTCAGGTTGAGGAACGGAATGGGGTAGCCTACGACAATCAATGGAGAGCTTACGGGTTCTAGTTTTAAAATTAGCCAACAAACCAATCATCTTGTGGTAGCAGGTGCTAACACACAGAGGGGGTTCTATCTAAGGCTTGCTGTTCTGTCATTGGAGAGGGAGAAAGCGAAATCTTATTTTTCTTTTTCCTTTTTTTAAAATCCCATGTACATTATGGCAATGTGAGTTCTTTCACAATTGTGCCTGCTTCAATCCTGTGTTGCATGCCTTGGTGTTTGGCTTCAGGCAAAAGACTGTACAAGCACTCAAGAGAAGAGAGAAATCTGTGTTGGTGCACAGTTTGAAAATTATATTGTTTGGCAGAGAATTTGAGAGAACCCAAGAGACTGTTAGATGAAGTAAGGCTTGGGCTACAAGCCACAGAGCTGTGAGGTGGGGCTAACCTTTTGAATGCAGCTGGTGTTGGGGTGATAAGGACAGTTCTCTGTGCTTTGCGACTTTTTCCAACAGCAGATTAGCTTGAAAAATTGGATATACCTAGTGGAGTTTGCATATGTTTACCCTGACGGAATGTGTTACAGGATTGCTGCAAGGATCGAGGGTATCTTTCAAACAGTTGTGCATACGGAGCAGTTTTATTTGTCCACGTTTATTGTGATGAAAAATAGGGCTGGGTGCCACATCAGATGTACATTTGAGGGTTGTGTTGGCCTGTTCTGAAACAAACACAAATCGTAGCAATCTGTTTGAAAAGGCTGTCAAGTGAAAGTAATATTTTGATGACAGACATCAGTTTCTCGGTTTGTGGAGATCCAAAATGTAGGTTTACTTAACACTTTGAAGTTACAGTAACTGACATTCATGGGAATTCCTATTAGTCCAACGAAATATCGCAGGGACATAGGAGCCACTATGTGTGAACTGGATTAGGCCCAAGCATTTCTCAAATCATTTTAGAATTTGCTTGATACACAAACAGTATCTTTCGTTTATATCACGGTTTGGATAAATACTTGATTCAGACTGGTGCATTTCTTATCAATTGTCTTGTTTGCTCTTCCGCTGACATTTATAAAGGATATCATCTGACGTACATCTTCGCAATTATCTACAAAGAAAAGCATAAAGTTTTGGCGTCATCAAGCTATTCTGTTCCCCAGCTTCGAGACCACGACCCTTCCTCTTCATCCTGTGCTTTTCTGGGTTAAGTGACGAACATCGGTCTTGAAACTTGATCTGTTTACCCGTCTACACCTTCTTGTTTGTCTCATTGTCAAAGTTTGTATCCAGCTCTGTTGAAAGACTTACACACCATCCAGTCAATCTCCTGCAAGCAGTCCCTGAAATTCAATAACTTAAGTAGACTCAGTCAATAGAGCAGAGCTGTGGAGCGATCGGTTATATGCCATGAGAAATGGCTTTGTTAATGATTGTTTGTGAAGGGGTGTTTACAGGGAGGGAGGGAGGGGGGCATTCAGGTGCTTATCTCTGGTGAACAGTCACCCAGACTTCCTCTCAGTTGTACAGGATGAAGCTAGCTTCTTTAATGTTCCACTCTGTGAAACCACAGTCAGTTCAGTCCTTAAAGACCAACGATACCGTTGCAGATAACCGGGAGTCTTCTGTCTTAGCAATGCGACACAACATTTTTTGTCTTGTTGAGGAAGAATTGAACAGATCAGTATGTCATATAGGCTATCCTTACCTGAAAACAATTGGTATAAAAGATAGCTTTGGTAGTTTAAGATGGATTAACTTAGTTATATCAAAGGCTTATAAATATGTATAATATGTGTCTTTGTAGTGGTCTAAAAAGGGATTGTTAGCTGTATATTAGTGCTGGGTATCAATTTAAATAAGGATGTTACAACTGAAAGCATGCAATTCACTGTTAAATATTTCCACTTGTCTGTCCTAATTACTGGCATTTCAAAGTTTGGGCTACAACAGTAATGATACACGGAATTGTAAAATGTGACTTAAGAAAGGCTGATTCACATGAATAGCTACAAAGTTACTGCAAAGAATTCGTTGCTATGATCAAGTTTAGTGCATTGTCATAATCAAATTAAAATGACTAGAGTGAACCTGACTCCACGATTGTCACCACATTACTTTCCTTTAGGTTTTTATGGTTTTTTTAATCAGTTTTACTGTAGCTTAAGTTCTGCGGACATAGCTATGACACGTGCCTATGTGGTCACACATTAAGGTACCTGTTTTTTTAAAATTATTTACACATTCAATCGTTTTCCCCTGCGTTAGTTTGGCTTTCCAATCAGATTTAAATAAAGGTGTGTGAAAAGGAGACACTCGTGGGCATCCTCATGAATAATTCATGATCGTGAGGCAGAGAACAACTTTGGATAATTAATCATGCAACTAAATATAGATGAAGGGTGTGTTTAGTTGCACAAGTCTGAAGTCTTTCATTGTAGGCGGAACATGAAAGCAACAACCATGGTGAGGAAAGGAAGAACGAGATTGTTGATTAGGAGGAAGCTGCCGAAATGACTTAATATGTGAAGTATGTCACTGGCTGGGATTTTTTCCAGTTGGAGATTATCATGTGTTTCAAGTGGAAATCAGGCTGTGTTATTCCACCCAGTTTGTGCATGACATTATCGATCAGCATTTTAATGATGGTATCAAGCTGGTGCTGCTGTTTCAAGAGCCGACATCTTCAGGGGGGGAGAGAGGATCCCTTCTGTCCCATCTTGATTAGGAGGAAATAAAGAAAACATCAATATTTACTTAACTGTAACTGTGATTATAGACCAACAAGATAGCTGTTTGGAACGTGATCTTCATTTGACCAGAAGGGTTCATGACCCTAGTGACCCCCATGTTCTCCTTGCAGAGTGTTCGGTTAGGTGTCTGTCCCTGCCCCTATCTCCTCGTAGGTGTCTCCCGCTGCCCCCATCTCTCATCTTACATGTCTCCCCCTGTCCCTATCTCTCATCTTATGTGTATTTTCCTGTCCCCATCTCTCATCAAAGGTGTCTCTCCCTGCCCCTATATCCTCGTAGGTGTCTCCCCCTGCCCCTATTTCTCATATTACGTGTCTCTTCCTGCCCGCATCTCTCATCTTACATGTCTCCCCCTGTCCCTATCTCTCATCTTATGTGTATTTTCCTGTCCCCATCTCTCATCGTAGGTGTCTCTCCCTACCCCTATATCCTCGTAGGTGTCTCCCCCTGCCCCTATCTCTCATATTACGTGTCTCTTCCTGCCCGCATCTCTCCTCTTAGGTGTCTCCCCTCCCCCCCATCAGTTATTGTAGGTGTCTCCCCCATATCTCATCTTAGGTATCTCCCCCAGCCCCTATCTCTCATCTTACGTGTCTCCCTCTGCCCCCATCTCTTCGTAGGTGTCTCTCCCTGCCCCCATTTCTCCTCGTAAGTGTCTCCCTCTGCCCCCATCTCATCGTAGGTGTCTCCCTCTGCCCCCATGTCATCGTAGGTGTCTCCCCAAGCCCCCATCTCTCATCTTACGTGTCTCCCTCTGCCCCCATCTCATCTTACGTGTCTCCCTCTGCCCCCATCTCTCCTCGTAGGTATCTCCCCCAGCCCCTATCTCTCATCTGCTAACATCTGGAGTTTATCCTCTGGATGGCTCTCACATCTCGTTGTGGAAGTTACCGTAGCATTGCTACTCATGTGTTGACGAGGGTCAAGAAGTGGCCTGATTGGTGGTTCTCGGGTTTTGAGGAGGGAATTGTTAGCGATGTTCTGAGTATTCTTCATCTTCTGAGGACTTGTCCTCTGCTCTGGCTTGTCCCATTACCTTCCTCTTCTCTGGCTTTTGCTCTCTCGTTCCCAATAATCATGGTAGAGTAGGTACGATTTAACCTTCATTTTGTGGCATGTTTGCCTTGTAGCCTAATTGATTTCATTCACTTACAATGTTATTAAATGTGTATTCATTTTTAGCCGTGTGTTGACCATTCATGTCATGATCTAACCCACAGTGTCAATTAGCTGTATTTGATTGGTATTGGCATTATTTGGTTCAAGCTCAATGTACTGTTCAGCTGTTCCGTTTCCTCATCTTCCTTAAAACCGCCGGGGAATTTGTTGAGATTGTTTGTCCAATATTTAACACCCTGCAAAAGCTTATCGACTACCTGGTAACAGTGACCCATTAAAGACAGAGCAGTCGAAAAGTTTTCACCCAGAAACCCTGATGATGGCCCATCGACCCTCACATTCACCAAGCACACTGTCCGAGTTCAGAGCCTCAAGAGGAATTAACGACCAATCTCCTCTTGAAAGGATTCGTTTTTAAATGCGTCTCCATATCGTTTGCTTGCCTTAGCTTCCGTAATTTAGGTCGGGTTCTAGGGTGACCGGGCAGGCAAACATTAAAACAACATCGGATGTCGGTAGTTTGATTGGAACTGCAATACCAGCTTTCGTAATGTGCTTTTAAATGTATATTTAGCCAACGTACAGCATTCAAGCCCAGTTGGGTTTGACATTACGAATCAGAGAGAGAAATTGAGAAAAACGAGCCGTCGTTTTTTTTTTAGATCTGAATAGAAACTCATATGCAGTGTGGAAGACATGGTAATTAATTCCATGACAGCCTTTTGAAAGGCATGATCGATATTAATAATTTAGATGGTTACATACAATGCCTTTTTCCTCACCCTCATAAAAAGACAATTACTGTGTGTTGAAAACGTTGTTAATTCACAATAGTGTGTCGCATTAGAAATGTAATTTCATTTAATTCCCCGCTCGATGGATGTCATTGACTCAATCAATAGAGCGCTCTCTTATACTCAGCTTGTGATAAGTTTAATGAGAAGATGTTTGGATGTACAGTACAGGTACTGTGGTCAGTCCTTGGTCTGGGAGGAGAGGAGAAAGTCATAGAAAGTTAGTATTCTCTTTTCACTGATAATTCAGTGCAGCAGAGTGAAATAAACAGGCTGACATTCAAATCTCCTCAAGGCTTTTAGCGTGAGTCACAACCCCAGGCTGTTGGGAGATATATTTGAATGGGTTTTAATGGCGTCAAACCAGAGGTCGGAGGTCAAGTCTCTTGATTGCAGATCCGTCTGTGAGAGAATAGCGGCGTGGAGAGAGAAGTCGAGGAAGAGACAGAGAGAGAGACCGCGAGGAGTAATCATGTTGGGTGGCAGTTGAGTAGAGACAGAAAGAGAGACCTAGTGGAGTAATTATGTTTCAAGGCCGTCGAGGAGAGAGAGGGACAGATGTTTGGACTGGTTCTGGATCCCTCGTCTAGAATCAGAACCAGGGCCACCATGAAGGGAAGAAAGAAGGTGAGATTCTCAACAGCGTTCACGATTCCTGCGGATTTGTGTTGTGGGCTCGTTGATCGTCTTTGTGTCTGGTAGTTGTTGAAAGTCCATAATTCAGGTTAACAAACCAGGAGGTGAGATGGATAAGTGGGGAAAGAATGGGCAAGAAGCGTCACCTAACTTTCCCTCTGGGGATATTCTCTGAACTAACTGTAGGTCGCTCTGTAAAAGAGCGTCTGGTAAATCGCAATGTAAATGTGTCGTTTTGAGAAGGTTTCTCGTCAGAAGGTCTCAGTGGAAAGATTGTTTTCAGGTTGTTGAATCAGGTTGTTGAATCAGGTTGCTGAATCAGGTTGTTGAATCAGGTTGTTGAATCAGGTTGTTGAATCAGTGATTGTGGTGGTGCAGAATACTCTTGTAGTGGTCGTATCGTCTGCTAAGAGATGTGACTTGTGGTTAGGGTCAAATTAATTGATATGTCAACCCCATGTGCTCTTTAAACAATGTCAACGATTTACTGTAGTTTATTGTGACACGCTGTAAATTACAAATAATTGTTTTACAAATGTCAAACTATTGTATACGAAAGGCTATATTAACTAATACTGGTTAACCAACCAATTGGCTGGACCAGTACATTGAGTGTTTCTATTGAATGGGTGTATTGATTGTGCCATTGTACACTGTGAAGCTGTTGAACTGGAGTGCAATATACTGCAATGTGATTAGGCACCAATGCTCTCTACATCAAAAGTGTACCAGTAGTGAAATATGAAATGCAGAACTGTCTGTCTGTGTGTCTGTGTGTTGATGAGTGTGTTGTGTTTGTTGATGTGTGTGTGTATTTGTTAATGTGTTTGTGTACTTGTTGATGTGTGTGTGTGTGTGTGTGTATTTGTTGATGTGTGTGTGTTTGTTAATGTGTTTGTGTACTTGTTGATGTGTGTGTGTGTGTGTGTGTATTTGTTGATGTGTATGTGTTTGTTAATATGTTTGTGTGCGTGTTTGTTGATATGTAGATGTGTGTATTTGTTGATTCGTTTGTGTGTGTGTTTGCTGAAGTGTTTGTTTGTTGATGTGTGTGTGCGTGTTACTGTGTGTGTATTAGCAAGTGGGGGGGTGTTTGTTAATTAGCGTGCATGCGTGTGTGTTGTGTGTGTGTGTGTGTGTGTGCGTGTATGTGTGTGTGTGTATGTGTGTGCGTGTATGTGTGTGTGTGTGCATGCGTGTGTGTATGTGTGAGTGCGTGTGTGCGTGCGTGCGCGTGTGTGTGTATGTGGCGGGGGTGACTCCACCCTCCTGGCAGTGCAGATGAGCTCATGACTCATGGCAGATGTAGAGAACCTGAATATGGAGACACACTGCAGTGTCGATCTACGGCCCACACAGAAGGCTTCTAGACCTCTCCACAACACGTGCTTATCAGTCTGTGCTGTGCCTCAGCCCTGTGAAACTCCCTGCTATTCCTCTCATCTTTAAGAGGGTTATTCCAACCACAGGCTTCATCTACAGTGGATGATAACGTTCCTGTTTCTGTCTTTGTGCTGTTGCTGATCGACGGGGTCGATGATTTCTCAGACTTCTAGTCTTTTATGGATTATTGATATTATTCTTCTGTAAAGTATCTCCACACCATCTGCGTTGGCTTATTAACAGGGATGGATGTTTGCGAAACAGCGGTTGACATTTCACAGATGAAGTAAAATCTTGGTTGGCTAATGGTTTCAAATTGAATTCTTGTATGCTCCATGGAAGACGCTTTTATGAGGATAATATGTGTTTCATAATTTCTTGCTGTCTGCTCCTATCCTTACGTACGCCTAAACTTTTTAGCTGCCTTACTGGACACGCTTTTTGTGTGTTTATCCCATTAAATGCTGCTTTACTTGGTTCATTTACTTGATGAATTATACTGGATTGTGCAGATAAGTGTAAAAGGTTCTGGTCTATATTTCACTCTGACGGTGGAAGGGGCCTTGTGGGAAAGTCTGCGCTCCTCATCTCGAAACAAACTGTGTGATTAGCATGTTTTTTTCCACCTGATGTTAGATGCAGTAATGATCTGATAACTTGAAGCATTTTTAGACAGCAGATATTGCTCTCTTTGGGTGTAATACCGATTCCTGCCACTAGAGGTTTGTCTGTGATGATTGAACGCACTGAATTCAACATGGATTCTTCTCAATCAATAATAAACAATAACACACAAGATTTTGTATAAATTAAAGAAGTTCCTATACTTTTTTTACTCTTTGATTTTCTCAGTAGTTACATACTTATTGTAGCCTTTATTGATTGTGTTTCCCAATTTTATAATAATATAATGTCAAGTCTATTGATCTGGAACCGTCATCATATAAACAAAAACATGTTGTTGCAGCCAAGGTTAAACCAGCAGTCCAGTGTCCGTTCTGTTACCTTAGAAAACACTGTTAACAGCTTAGTATTCTACAGCCATTACTGAGATGAATGTCTACTATATCCTTGGGGTTCTTTACACCTTTTAGACTGCTTGGCCCTGTTAATACGAGATTAACTACCTGTCCTGAATGCCCTAGTCGTGGCAAGGTAACAGATTCTTCCCTGGGAGCAATTTGACCTTCTTAAGTGGTGCAATAAAGCATTGTAAAGTTGCATCAATATCAATATTAACATGCATTCATGTTGATAAGGTGTACGCCCTGTCCGAGGCTGTTAGACATTAACTATGACAAATAGCGTCGGATACATAAATGCTTTCCACCATTTTAAACAATATCCCCCCCCCAAGTTCGTGTTTCGTGTGTGTGTGAGACGGTATCGAGCGTAATTGAAATGTCTGTTATTCTGTCTCTTGTTCTTCCCAGCACTGGCCACACTTTGCCGTCATGGTGACTTAATCCTCACGTTTAATTACAAACTATTCAACCAGGCTTACATGCTCACGTTCCTTTTCTAAAGTTTATTCTTATTAATTAATAACTGTTCAACGCAGGATTAACACTGTAAAATGTGGTGTTAAATCATTTCCACGGGGTTCACTGATAGATAAGAGAAAGGAGTATGGTCTGACTAAATGGTGATATTGGCATTGTTCTCTCAAGCAGAAGGTTATCAGCAGTAGAAAAAGAGCAGTTGCATCCATTTGCAGAAGTTTATCACTAATTAACACTGATTAATTACACTTTGACTTAGCTGGGTGAGTAAAACGGAAAGCAAATTTGTTCACAGCCTGCTGTTATTTCTCAAGGCTCCAGAGTCACCTGGATAGATGGTGTGCGTTCAAACCTCCCTGAGTCAAGCTCACCTTCGAGTTGCGGGTCCCTGAATAACTCTCGTCTATTCACACTTGTACTGACTGGTGTATATCCATGTTGTGTTGGAACAGCGTGCTTTGAAATGAACTCAGGTGGTCAGGAAACAAGGAAGTGAATCAAGCACGTCCGTGTTGTGAACAGACTGTAGCCTCTCTTCCCTCTCTGCTTTGACTGGGTGCCTCATTCTCAGAGTCAAACAGAGTTGAGGTTACATAAGATTTCTCTAAAGCAAGGGCAGAGTAGTGTTGCACTCAGCCACTTAATGTCACACTTTGGTATTGAAGGTGTCATCCTGCGTGGAGCCCTAACACATGTCATCCTTTATAACAAACGATGAATGTAATGGATGAACCAGACTGAATCCAGACTCTTCTCCTTTCTAGTTGGTTGCAGACACCTCCCTTAAAAAGCTGAGCTGTCTTGCAGTGGAGTAACCTGCAAGTTAATTACATTTCTCACCAAGGATAGCTTAATTAGAAGATATAAGGAGTATGAAATGGAAATTATTCAACAAAACTTCCAACACAATTACTCTTCTGAGGATTATTCAGTCTGTATGGACAACTGAAGCATTCAAATACACTCTTATATGAGCTGTCTGTTGAGATTCTTATTGCAATATGGGAACGGAAAGAAATTTAGAATAAATTACTGAAATAAAGATGACTAAGGGCTCTGACTTGTAAAAAGTAACTTCTGGACATATTTCATGTTTTATTTTTGGTTTTTCAAAGCATCATGGTGCATTTCAGCCATCTTGTTGAGATGTCAGTTTTTAATCCTATACTTTCTACATCACAATAAAGTACACAGTAACTGTTTACGCACACATTACTATTATCTTTGGACTTGAAAGTTCTTGAAACGATATTCATCACAATACTATGGTGAATATGAAACAGCAACATCCACACAGTGGGTGGCCCCTCCTCCTTGAGGATCAGCCTATTTAAGATGTTTACTCAGTTTTGCAGCCTTACAATAACGCACCTTCATACAAGCAACCCTCCACAAAGTCATGTAACACAGCAGTTGGTTATTCTGGTATGTAGCAGTTGGTTATCTGTTAGTTAAGTGACAGTTGGTGAAGTGGCAGTTGGTTATCAGATGGTTAAGTGGCCGTTGGTTATAATGGTACGTAGCAGTTGGTTATCTGTTAGTTAAGTGACAGTTGGTGAAGTGGCAGTTGGTTATCATGGTATGTGGCAGTTGGTTATCAGCGGTTAGGGGCCGTTGGCTATCAGTTGGTTAGGTGGCAGTTGGTTATAATGGTAAGTGGCAGTTGGTTATCATGGTATGCAGTAGTTGGTTATCTGTTAAGTTAAGTGACAGTTGGTGAAGTGGCAGTTAGTTATCGGTTGTTTTAGGTTACCCTGGTATGTAGCAGTTGGTTATCTGTCAGTTAAGTGACAGTTGGTGAAGTGGCAGTTGGAAGTCCCTTTTCTCCTCAGACCTTCCCTCTGTTTCCAGAAATCAGAATGTGCCGCTGGACGTGCTCTGAAAGGCCAATGATAATTGGTAAGTAAACAAAGCATCTGTCTCTTCACTCCAGCTGAGGGACTCATTCCATTCTGAAGAGGCATCATATTTCAGGGGGTGCCGATCGCCCTAGGGCCACAACAGACAGAGAAGGAGACCAGTTCCAGTGGAAAGGGCCAAACCCAATTTTATAAATGGTTTTTTTCTTGGGTTGTTTGCACAGGAGTCAAGTTGTTATCTAAATCCTTCAACTACTTGAACATTTTTTTAATTTTTTTTGCCTTTTGGAGAGAGGTTCGTGTAGTCCTGATCTTTTCGCCCTCTGATGATGTTGCAGCTTGTATCCTGCCTTTGTATGCGATCTCAAGTGCACTTGGACGCAGAGTGTTCCATATATTGCTTGCTGTACCCACGTCAGAAAGGGTTTTCAGATGGATGAATTTCAGGAACTATTTTTGTGGGTTAACCGTGTGGTGTTACTGTATATACTTATTAATGGGTAGATAACACTATATTATTGTCGATGATTATTTTCAAGTGCAGTTTCACTGGCTGTGCTCCTGCATCTGTGTTTGTATTTGAAAGGGTGCACGCCCTCTCTCAAGAAAGATAAGGACGCCGGAATGGGAAAGGCTTGTGTGCTTGTGTGTGTTTTGTTCTTGTGTCTATCCATGAGTTTGAGTGCATTTGGGAGTGGGTGTGTGTTTTCATATCTATCAGGGAGTCAGAATGTTTGGCAGCAAGTGTGTGCAAGTGTGTGTGTGTGTGCGTGTGTGTGTGTGCACGTATGTGTGTGTGCGTGTGCGTGCGTGTAGCAGAAGGAGAGAGATAGAAAGTGAGAAAGTGTGGAAAAGGAAAATATGCGATGACCCGTGAAAGATCGGTCAACTGCCTGGGGAGAGATTGCAATCTCCTATTGCTGCTCTCTCACCTCTGGATTTCAATCTGATAAAAGCACTTTTAGCATTCACACGCCCAGACGCCCAGTGAATAGGGACGCCCTGCATTATCAGATATTCGCTGCAGACAGACAAGCCCACGTTCTGATGTCACAGACAGAACCTTGGAGGAAAATCAGGGTGCTGGCATCTCCCAGAGGTCACTACTACAGAGAGAAAGGCTCTTGAAGAAGAGAGAATTATAAGAATCCATCCCTGTAGTGCCTGCCCTTTTAGTCTGCTGCTCAAGTCAGAGGACACGGAGTGGTGGTTCGGGCAGATGAACCCCAATACGAATAACCATTACCCCCTCGTAAGGTCTACTCACCCGAGGGCATGTTGAAAAGGATCGGCGGATCGAAAGGATGTGTTTCTGTGTTCGTTCTGTCATACATGTTGAGGAAAAACTTGAGTTTTCTTTGAGTCCATTTCATGGCACGTCACATTGAGTGGTGTTGCACGCGTCGCATTCCTCAACCCTAATGCACCTCTGCCAGACTGAACCACACTTTACCACACTGAACCAGAGACCTTCAGCATAACAAACACTGCTTCTAATCCGTATCTTACTCAGGAACACACGTTTCTCACACATATAAAATATCTGCATATCCATCGATCATACACAGCACATGGTGTGTGCATATGTAATAATCTTGAAACAATGACTAGTCAACCATGAAACCACCCTTTTTCTCCTCTCAGTTTTATCTGACGTGAAACGTGGGCCAAATCTTTGTTCTGATGACTCAGCCATGTCAACGAGATATTCGTTGAATAGAACAGGGTTATTTCAGAACATAAATGTTAATTAACACCATGAATCCAGTTTCATTCTTTCCATACCACTGTGTTCTTTGTAAATACCAACACAGCCCTCCCAATCCTGATAATAATTGCTCAATTACTTTTTATTTATTTATTTATTTATTTGCCATCATAAATTCCTCCTACCATGTAGACATTTTTAAGGATGCCAGGGGTGATTTGGAAGACATGCTGTCAGCTGCTGAAAATGTCTGATTCGACCTTTTCCAACTCTTCCATTCCAATTCTGCATTTGGACAAACTCAATCCTCCCTCCCACTTGGTGTCCTAAAATCAACCCCACATGTTTCGAGTAAAGATGACACTTTTTCAGTCTGATTGATTTGATTTGTCAATTTATTTTGACATCATGGGATGGATTTTTTAATTGGATTTTAAAAATGTATTAACCTGAGACCAGACTTTAATTTGTTAGCTTTTTGCAGCTTGTGCTGTAATCTGCGTAATTATAAAACAATTCTGTTCATTAGGTGACTGCTTCCTAAATGTATTACCTGTTGACAGTGTTCAGTCTAAACTTGTGGTACACCAAAAAGGAGAGAAGGTTGGTGTGCTGCAGTAAACAACTGTTTATCAATATGATCAGTCAGTCATGTTTTCTTGAAAAGCAAAACTTCTGATAGCATGCTGATGTAGACAAAAATATATACTGATAAGTACGAAACACACCGTGTATATCTATACAAGTTACATCTTTGATTACGAAAGTGAATTTGTTTAGGACAAAATTCTGAACTCTTACCAAGTCTCATTGCTGTCCTGTTAACAGAAATGAAAATAGAGGTAATCCCCAAAAATTATAGCTGCAAGAAAACATACGTTATTACTTCTGAAAATTGTTTCTCTCATTCAACACCTGAGGAAGGGAACATGAGTATGTGAAAATTGCTGCACAGTGGTCTAAAGGTGGTCTATGTTTTCAATGAATAAGTGATTTAAAGAAAAATACCTGTGATTTCTGGCTCAGATTGCCGTGCTGTAAGAAAAGCTTTTCTCAGAGTGCTATAAATGCAGTATGTGGTGCGTCAGAGACAAGACCTCTCTAATCTGCCAAGCTGCTGGTACAGTCTCAACATGACTGAATCCGTGTTCGAAACGTACTGAAAAGAAATTGAACACCTGTCAGATAATGTCCGAATAAGGACGTTGGAAATTCGTCCTTGGTTTTTAAAATCCTACTTTAAAATTTAACAAGCTCAAAATGTTCGTGAAGGGATTTTTCGATGGCGATTTGATGAATAATCACACACTTTTTTTTATTTGATTTGTAGAAGAAGAGGTACACATGATTTTTATTTTTATGACGTTTGAGACGCCATGTTTTTGCCCTTCTGTCATGCAGAACACAAGACTGTACTACTTGTTATACTGTTCGGAATACTAGTTCTTTAATATATGCTGCACTTACCAAATACACTTTATATGCTGCTGTGGATAAAAACATCGGCTAAATTTAAGATGGTTTACATTTCACACTGCAACTCACACATCATGCAAATCCTGGACGAAAAGCTTTGTAAATGAATAAAAGCATTCCTCTGGAAATACAAGCCTTCAATGTAACAGACGTTTTACCGTCTTGTTTTCCATATGCATGCCCTGAAGTGATCAGCTCTCTCTCTCTCTCTCTTGTTCTCTTTTGCAGAACCATGACAGAATGGTCGACTGTATGAGCAAAGTCATGCTGCACACTGCCCTATCATGCTGGCAGCCTTTCCTGGGGCTGGCCCTATTGGCCGTCTTTGTCAGCACAGGCTTGGGCTGTCCAGCCCGGTGTGACTGTTTGGCCCCGAGCAAGGCAGTCCTGTGTCACCGCAAGCGCCTGCCAGGCATCCCTGATGGCATCCCCATAGAGACCCGGATCCTGGACCTGAGTAAGAACAAACTACAGGCCATCAACCCTGACGACTTTGCTGCCTTCCCTGGACTGGAGGACCTGGACCTCAGTGGGAATATCATCAGTTATGTGGAGCCTGGAGCTTTCAACGCCCTGTTCAACATGCACTCCCTCAGCCTCAAGAGTAACCGTATCAAGCTCATCCCTCTGGGTGTGTTCACGGGCCTGTCCAACCTCACGCGTCTGAACATCAGCGACAACAAGATCGTCATCCTTCTAGACTACATGTTCCAGGATCTTCACAATCTGAAGTTCCTGGAGGTGGGCGACAACGACTTGGTCTACATCTCCCACCGGGCCTTCAGTGGTCTGCTCGGTCTGGAGACGCTCACCCTGGAGAGATGTAACCTGACGGTGGTTCCTACCGAGGCGCTGTCTCACCTGCACAATCTGGTCAGCCTCCACCTGCGACACCTAAGCATCAGTATCCTGCACCCTTTCTCCTTCAAAAAGCTGTTTCGGTTGCAGCACCTCGAGATCGACCACTGGCCGTCTCTGGATCTGGTCCCTGCCAACACGCTGCATGGTCTCAACCTGACCACCTTGTTCATCACCAACACGAACCTGTCCAGCTTCCCCTACCAGGCCCTGAGACACCTACCTTACCTGACGCACCTGAACCTCTCCTACAACCGGATCCGGCACATCGAGGGAGGCTTGCTGACCGACCTGCTGCGTCTGCAGGAGCTGCACTTGGTCGGAGCCCAGCTCTCTGCTGTCGAACCATACGCCTTTCAAGGCCTGCGCTGGCTTCGAGTTCTGAACGTCTCCCACAACCGCTTGGACACGCTGGAGCGGGGAGTCTTCCAGGCGCCAGAGGCCCTGCAAGCACTCCTGATCGACGACAACCCCCTGGTCTGCGACTGCCGCCTCATGTGGATCTTGCAGAAGAGGCACTCCATCGCGTTCGGAGAGTCGCAACCGGAGTGCAGTAATCCGGAGGGCATCCGTGGCAGACCTTTCAAAGAGTTCAAGGAGACCCTGCTGTCCTATTACATGACGTGCACCAAGCCAAAAATTCGGGAGAACAAGACCCAGGTGGTCACAGTAGACGAGGGCCAGCCGGCCAAGCTGTACTGCAGCGCCGAGGGAACCCCGAGGCCGGCCGTGTCATGGCTGTCCCCTCGGCGACGTCATCTCACCAATAAGAGCCATGGAAGAGTCACAGTCCACAACAACGGGACCCTGGAGATCAAGGCTGCGGAAGTTCAGGACGGAGGCGTCTACCTGTGCATGGCGTCCAACTCCGCTGGGAACGACTCGCTGATGGTTTCCCTGGCGGTGAAAAGCCTCGGATCTCTCTACGCAAACAGGACCCAGTACTACACAGATCCTAGCAATGCCACTGCCAATGGGACAACCAACGTGACCTTCGGCTTGGACCTAAAGACGATTTTAGTGTCGACGGCGATGGGATGTTTCACCTTCCTCGGAGTGGTCCTATTCTGTTTCCTGCTACTGTTCGTCTGGAGCCGGGGGAAAGGGAAGCATAAAAACAACATTGATATTGAGTACGTACCTCGCTCCAAGTCCAACGGTACCAACGTAGACAGCGCTGAAGTGCAAGCCGGTCCCCGTCACTTTAACATGAAAATGATCTAAGGAGGTGTGCACGTGCGTGTGGAACTCTTGGGAACCTCCGAAGGATTACGTATTTTTATTAAAAGAATGGACCTCTGAGTTTCCCGTCGCTGCAGGGATCACATTAATGAAACCTGGGAAACAGACAAAGGAGCCCGGGACAGGAAACTGATCTCGGAACTCCGGAACCGACGCGTTGTACGCTGCAGACAACGTTTGGCTGTTGTGTGTAAAATGCCAGGACATCTGTTCTCGCGCAGTTGCCATTGAGCTGTTACAGCTAAGAAACTCACAAATGAATCTGAATCACTATCCAGGGGACCCGAGAAGAATAGGCATCAATAACCTGCTATTCAACATTTGTATGCCCATAGACAACCCTTTGGTGTGGGGCCGTGATTTAAAGACACTAAAAGAACCGTGTACAGTACAAATTTGTATCTAAAGTATTATTCTTTGTTTAGTCTTGCACCATACTTATTCACCAAACAGATTAATGAATCCGGGCATAACTCTGTCTGCCTGTGATCTTGCATACGTGTACTTAATGCTTCATTATGTACATCTATGTATGTGCATATTCATCCAGAACTGTTCATAGCAATACTCATGGGATACTACGTCAGTGAAAATCTAAATGGCCCCACCTGTTTAGCAATTACTGTACCTTTTACTAATAAGCGTCCATGGGTGTAGGGAAGGTTTTTGATGAGCTTGCAAGTTCACACTAGAGAGGATGTGCTTCAGTTACCCCAATTAACAGAGAGAGATATGAAAATATACGATTATTTATGATCATACGTGAAATTAAAAAGAGATTTTATTTATGAAAATTGCTGAATGGGTTAATGTAAGGGAACAATTGAACACTGTTCAGGATCTATATAAACACTTTTGATGACCTTAAAGCTGACATTCTGGTCAGAAAATCTACATGGACCACATTTTTGTTCAGATCTTGTCTCTTTTTATTTTTTTTACGGTAACCTTTGCCTGAAGGCAGGATACTTGAGGTGATTTTACTACAGTGAAGTTAACGTCCTTTTTTCCCAAGTAAGACATTTGAACTCTGTTGTGGTAGTTTCTCATTTTGTTGTTGAATCATTTAGATTGTGAAAGTTCCAAGTAAAAGAAAAAAAATCATGTATGTGAAATAAATGAAGATTTATTTGTACAATTTAGCTCGTCTGCACATACGTTTCCACCAAACTTCTCTACATTCAAGACAATGGGAAGACATTGATGTTATAATGCAGCTGACAAGTAATTGATCAAGATTTATTTTTATGTACACTTGAACATTAAAATATTACAATTTGCCCACGCCATTTATGTGTTCAAAAGCACAACAATTTCATACTTTCAAAATAATAATGAAAGCCATAAACACATTAATACTTACTGCATTTACAGCTAGGCGCACGCCGTATGACTTATCAGATGCAACTGAATAATTTCTTGCCTTTTAAGGGGCAAGAGTATTAGTTGCCATTAGCATTACAGACGTAGGTAATAGCCCCATTTCCTCAGGTATGGATGTGTCTACTCAAAATGTGCTTGGCTGAATCCATATGACACCGGGTAAGTAGAAAATATTTAAAAAGGTGGTAAATGTCAAATGCTACCTTTGAATATTGCACTTCTAAAATCCATCAAGGTGTGAATTCTTAGCAGACGGAAAATATGCAAATCATTCAAATCGTTGCCAATATCAAAGGATGAGCGCAAGGGCAAAACGTCTGATCTCAAAGCTACGTAAGCATTCTTTTGCCAGAACCGTGAATCAAGAGGATGAAGTGATCAAAAGTGAAGTCTTCTGGGATGTGGTTAACCTTCAGACACTGCTAAACTAAACACATTGGGTCTAGCTTACATCACTGAGTGGAGCGGGCCCATTCTAAGAGGGTTAGGTAGATAAAGAATTTAATCCATTGAGAGATAGGTGACTGGATGTCTGCTAATTAACTTCAAATGTTGATGTAAAATACACTTACCAGTCAAACGTTTGGACACTCCCTCCCATTCAAGGTAATGGGACAATGTGTCAAAACCTTTTGCCTTGTAGTGTATTTAAATATACATTACTGAATATAATACACATTATCATTTTACTCTTATAAAATGTACTGAGCTGCCTTTAAGCTATTTTGATGCTGTCCTTTGCTTTCACATGACTTTTATCACAAAGCCTTTGAGGCATTCATGCTCATTTATTGTTACGATAACTGTCAGAAGGTTTTGCTTCTCAGTTATTCTTACCGTTCATACTGCAACGTTAAGTTTCAGCACTTTGTATGAACATTAGAAAGGCCTTCTGTATGAACACAGGTCTTCTCCAGATCGCTACAGGCAGTAATAGTGAAGTGACGTATTGGCAAGTATGGTTACCCCTACTTGAAATTTACCTCTGCATTTAACCCATTCAAGTGCACACACTGCAGTGAGTAGTGGGCAAACGCAAGCACACACAGTGAACATACACCCAGAGCAGTAGAACCTTCCGGAACACACAGAAACACACAGTGAACATACACCTGGAGCAGTAGAACCTTCCGGAACACACAGAAACACACAGTGAACATACACCCGGAGCAGTAGAACCTTCCGGAACACACAGAAACACACCTTCCGGAACACACAGAAACACACAAAAGGAGTTTGTAGTTTGGTAACGCTTGCCTTCTGTTCTGGCAGAAAAGTCGTTTCCACCAGATGAAATGACTCCCTGAGTCCCTCCTTACAGAGGACCTGACATGACTGCATTCCCTTCCTTCCCTCCCTTGGCACTTTTGGAGACTTAAAAGTGTCAGCAGATTATTATTATATGAGGACATCTTCAACTTGGTGCCCACGGAACTGTGTCACCTCACCCTGTGTCGCTCTGTTCTGAGCGCTGTCCACACAGTGTTGCCCTGAAAAATCGAACAATCGGAGAAAAAACGGAACCACACCTACAATCCTCTCGACGTTTCTTGCATCGTACAAGCTGCTTTGCACGTGCTACCTCACCTCACGCCAGCAGCTCTGTGTGGTTGAGTGCTTGTTGAATACTTGTTTTCCATGGATTTGTGCCTGAATTGAATCAATTGTGAACACTGCGATCGATAAACTACATTTTCTCTGCTCGCATCATTCTGAAGGTCTTCAGTCAAGAACATAAAGTCTATCAAGCAGCACCCAGGAAGTCCAGGACATGTTCCTTAATGCTGAAACCCGTCCCTGCAGATCTTACACGTGCACATTTGCAATTTAATTTCACCGGTGTGTCGTTCGGACAAACTGCCTTGAAGCGACGCAATTCAAATCTTCAGAAGGAACGTTGAAAGACAGGATACAGACAGCGTGCCGTTAAAATAGCCCACTGTTGCCTGCATGCGTGTTAAGCAAACCCGACTGTATGAATTAGCCCTTTGGGCATACCAGAATGGATCCAGGAATAATCTTCACTGGGTGAAGGCAAATTGATGTATGTATGGAAGAGAGGGGGCGGAGTGGTGGGGAGGTGTTTGCGGACCTTGACATCAAATGCTTGAGTGGAGCTGGCAGTTTCAGCCGTCAGGGCAGATGTGAACAGCCCTGTATGCTTTCATTAGGTTTAGCTTTCATACTCTCCCCCAGCCATGCTGCTGTCGGCCAAATGAGTTCCCAGGCGATCTGTTCCAATCCTCCAACCCACAAATGGTTGCAGTGTTGCAAAATATCCGTGTGTGTGTGTACGTGTGTGTACGTGTGTGTTTGTGTGTGTGTGTGTGTTTGTCTAAGTGTAATCCTCTTTGGTGCGCATGCATGCTCTTCAGCACACATATGAGCATGAGTTGCAGAGTTCAGCAGTGACTCAAAAGTATTCACAGACAAAAACAGACATCCCATGTACCCACCAATATCTTAAATTTAATCAGTAAAGCCTGTTGTGGATTTTCTATCATGTTCTTTTTTTATTTTCTCATCAACTGATTTACTGGGGTGCGAAGAAAAAGATTATGTACACAACCCTTTTGTGTATATATTTATGCATTCAGTCAAGGAAACCGTCAGTTCACCCTTGAGTTATTCAATTCAACTCCCAGTTATTCAAAGCAGTGTAAAGTAATGCATCTGTCCTTAAGTCTACACAGGTCTGCCACAATTCTTCAAGCATAGAAAACAGTGTCACAAGGATAGTGGCTGTGTGGGGAAAACATAATTAGCCATAAACTTCCACCATCCACAGTGACTGATATCTTCTCTCGAAGACAACAGTCAATATTTCTTTGTTAGTGTGAGGTGCTAGTCTATAATTACGTCCTTGCCCTTTCTGTAAAAGACCATAATAAACATAAAACTGTGCCTAGGGAAATTGAATCCCTCACAACAAATCATTTGTTTAATGATGTATGGACCATTGGATATGAGATAATGGACACTAGAAACAGTTTTAGTATTTATGCAGTAAAAAGTCTATATTATTCTGAATAAAAAACGGCTACTTTATTTCTTTAACATATGGTCAGTAAAAATACTAGGTTATGCATGTTTACCAATTGCATCCATGACCTAAAAGAATCAATCAATGCGAAAAGGTCTGGCCAACAGTGGAAGAATGGATTTACTTTTTAAGAGCCTTTTAACCCAGGTACTCAGTGGCAGAGTGCTTAGAGTTCTTGCTTCCTAATAAAGAGATTGTGTGTTTGCTTCTCAGGCTAAAGAACCTAACATCACATGATATCTCTGGATGAAGTCTGGATGTCTTCCCTGTGTTCATCCCACCATCCAAACGCAAGCATGTGTTCATTGGAAACTCTAAATCGCTCCGAGTGAATGGTTGTCTGCGTCTTTGTGTTAACCCTGTGACTTCCTGGCCCCCGGTCCAGGGTGTACCCTGTCTAAAGCCCGAAGACACTGGGACAGACTCCAGTCACCTGCGACACCTAACGGGAACAAGATAATGAAAGAAAAACCCTGTGAACTGCTGTCCTAAAGGTTTGTTATCTTACTTTGAATGTTCGGATGTAAATATGAGTAGGTTGATGCACCTTCAATGTTCTTCAATGTTGCTAACTCTATCCAGTACTACTGAATGTATAGTATAGCTACACAGTATAGCTATGCAGAGTAGGCTGAACCAGAGAGAATTGTATTTGTTGCACCTTTAAGTTAAAATCTAAAACAGACTATAGAGACTTCAGAAAAAAAGGCTTTGTCAAACACCGAATATATTCTTTGTGAATTCAATTTATAATAAATGCCACTAGGGAACCTGGGAAAAATAAATGTATTTGTTGCTTTCATCTTTATCTTTTTAAATCCGATAGCTCAGAAACTCTGTGAAGCTTCGTGTGCAGTAAGTGACTGTCCCGTGAAGGAGGGGAGATTTGAGAAGACACCTGCGCCCCAGGTAAACCACAGGAGGGCAATGTCATCACAACACTAAGTGAAGATCAAAGCCATACCACTGGGTTTTGTTATACTCAGTCAAGTTGTCCCTTGATGTTGTCAAAAGTCTTATTTCCCGCCATGCGGCATTCTGAGGGCGGGCGCGGGGGAGAGAGCGACCCGCAGAGACGCAGACACTAATCTGAGTTTCAGCTGTCTGAGTTTTTGCTTCATGTTGTCGCAAGATCTTTATTCGATGGCTTAATAGTCAATACAGATTCTCTATTTCACTCACACAGCTGTTTAGTTGAGCTGTTCTAACTGAAGGAGAATCCTTTAAGGCGAATGCCAGAGTAGCAGAATGAGAGTGTTTTATTTATATTCTTGTGATTTATTCTATAATATTAATTCACCGTGACCGAGGCAAACTGCAGTTTATCTGAACTACGTTTCCTGGAGTCATCATTCAAATTCTGTTTTTGTAATTTCCTTAATGTTACCGTGGGGATCTCTTTTCATCCATCACCTAGAGGGACTGAATGTGTCTAGACACGATCTGGCATCAAGATATAGAGAGCTGGGCTGTAAGCTTCGAGTAGCTCACCTGGCAACAACACGAAAGGCCTGGGTTCGAATCTTGCCTGCCTTCCCTTTCCTCGCTCTCTCCCTGCATTCCTGTCTCTCCAACCATCCTGTCAATACCAACCCCTCCCCCTCCAAATTAGTATAGATTTTGACTTGTGCTTGTTTCGGACGATCTTGATATTTGTATTTCTATCAAAGTGTTTCCACTCTTCCACTCTCAGCTCTCGTTCGAACCCCTGGTAACGTACTTACCATCGACTCTTCCTTTCCCTCCACACAATATTCCATAAATGTGACAGTGGTTTGAATATACATCAGTGAGGGGGAAAATGAAAAGTTGGTGCAGATTTTACAGGAGGGCCAACAAGGTAGCAGTAGAGCTGGACTTATCATGCAAAGCCACGCACATCCGTCTCTGTATTTGAGAATTACCTTTCGCTGAATGCAAATGGGGAGGGATGTGTGTGTTTGAGTCCATAAGACAGAAGTCAGGTCTAGTTCTAAAGAGCTTGTCTTCAAACAGTGTTCTTCCTCTAAGGCCTGATCATTTTGCACTAAAGCAGTGAGGGACTGAAACACAGCTTTGAAGCCACAGACTGAAACCTTAACAAGATGTAATTTTGTCGTCATTAACATAAGTATATACTTTACCTGCCACCATAGCTTTCACATTAGCACTGTGTGGCACTGCCCATTCCTAGTGTTCCGTAATGTCATTCTGAAATTCCAAGGTGTTACCTGTGTACAGACTCGGACCGTGAGCGGTTCTACCTTGAAACATAAGCGAGGATGAAAACAGTTTACATGAGCCTATTTTCAAGTGCCGGTTAAAGACATCTAAAGGCACGCCATCCTCTTAACTGAATTCAAACACACAATTTGTTATGGCCTCAGTGTTTAACAGGACAGCTGCAAGCCTCCGAGCTACTGAGAACATTCCGGATGCAGCCAGCTTCCTTCACCCTAAGATGTGGTACATAGTGAACCGAGATTTATAGGAAGTCGTTAGACTTAACCATGTCAAGTTATGAATGTTGGGCTGTAAACCCAAGCGATTTAATCCGTTTTTATCAGGTTGGAGCAGTTCATTCATTAAAGAGGATGATTTATTATATCAGATCCCTTTTTCGAAGAAACTACCCCCCTTAATTTTTACCAAGGTGGTTTGACCCAAGGATAGAAAGGAATGCCTGCTATTTTCAATGTCCTGTCTCTTTGAAGACAAGGAGCATCAAGCTGTATGTTCCACTGCCATGCACAGAAAACATCCTCTCTTCCTAGAATTGCATAACACATTTTGGGACAGGATGAACACACAAAGAAGCAGATTCAAAATATCTTTTATTCAATAAGGCAGTAGTTTACTGAGACACTTCAAGATACATATTTGATGGGATTATTTTAATTGCATCAATAAATAAGAAAGAGTGTCTTCATATTTATTCTACTTGTATATAGGTCAAAAAAACACGGTGTGTTTGGAAAGTGTTGGATAGAAAACAATGGTTTTGTTAATCATGAGGTCATCTCTCACAGAGCCAGTTCACCCTTCTGTTAGTCATGCAGACAGCAACGCTTCAAACGAGAGGTTATCTCTCACTGAGACACTTCACCCTTATGTTAGCTATTCAGACTGCATCGCCTTAAACAGCCGTGAACACAGCCCTCTAAGGATCAGCTCTGTGCTACAATCCTAGACAGCACGTTGACACAGCCTGTTTGTAACTGGTGAGAGATCTCTCATGGTTACTTCCCTGTCAATAGAGCTCTATAGTTATAGTTATATTGATATTGGGCTGATGACGTTGTAGCAAAAGCAATTTTGCACCGTTTTAGGTTTAGTCAAAAGAACCATTAAACTGTCTTGAGGTGAATAGGAGTTTGTTTCTTTCTATCCGTTGTGCTGTGATATTTTCAGTTTATTGCCACACCATGATCCCTAAGGTGAAAAGTGCCAATACCAATGCAACATAATGGATAATAATATGCTGTTGTACTGGACTACATAATTGCGTCCAAAATCAATTTCAGCACTATAACTTTATACCTTACATTAGAGCGACCAATTCAAAACAAATTTTCAAAAGTACTTTAATATTTTACGGTGTTTACAGTGACATGCATTGCTGTATTTTCATTCGTTTATTTGTGGCTCCAACCCATTTTGCCCGTTCGTCTTAGTTCGTACTCTCCAGATCATGAGGTGCACGTTTTGGTAGATTCAAAACACCTCTATTCATTTCATCCAATCTTTTCTTAGGTTCTCCATTTTCTTAATCAGGCCAGATTAAAGAACTCCCCTAAGGGCTTGGGAGTGCACATGAGTTATTCATAAACATCGGAACTACATTTGACACCTACAGCTTGTGTTAAAATAGGATAGGAACACTTATGCAACGACACTGAGCAGGATACTGCATGAACACAGATTGGATGGCTATCTAACATCTGAATGTACCGTCTAAAGGCTCTTACTGATTTGTAAAAGCAAACATTATCCTTTGTCATGTGACGCAGTCTAACATGAATATATTTGGAAAGGAGGTGGGAGGATATAGAGGGCAATAAATTACATTTTTGATTCGTTCAGTGAAAGGGTTTTTTTTTTTTGCGATGACTTCACACAGAACGTCAGCCTAAGGGCACAGTGGGGGTGGTAGCTTACGTCAAAATCCTTGAAGACGATACTTCACTGAACCGCTCGGCTGAATTAAACACAAATTGCCCAAATCTGACAATGAACATGAACACGCAAGAAATGTATATTAACGAGGAAAAATGTCACGATAATTAGAGGAAAGATCCTCAGAGGGAGATGTCTTCGTAAGCAGTTCAGATGATTCAGTAACAACCTCTCTAGAATATCTTTAATCCTTCATGTTTTTGAAAGGTTTGTTGTCCTGTTCTACCTCCACA
>BROE01000006.1:1682749-1709348 GCA_036571765.1 Plecoglossus altivelis
TTTTTTTTTTTTTTTTGCGATGACTTCACACAGAACGTCAGCCTAAGGGCACAGTGGGGGTGGTAGCTTACGTCAAAATCCTTGAAGACGATACTTCACTGAACCGCTCGGCTGAATTAAACACAAATTGCCCAAATCTGACAATGAACATGAACACGCAAGAAATGTATATTAACGAGGAAAAATGTCACGATAATTAGAGGAAAGATCCTCAGAGGGAGATGTCTTCGTAAGCAGTTCAGATGATTCAGTAACAACCTCTCTAGAATATCTTTAATCCTTCATGTTTTTGAAAGGTTTGTTGTCCTGTTCTACCTCCACAGACGCCATGTTTAGAAGATTCATCAGGTGACCAGACTCCACAAACGCCATGTTTAGAAGATTCATCAGGTGACCAGACTCCACAAACGCCATGTTTAGAAGATTCATCAGGTGACCAGACTCCACAAACGCCATGTTTAGAAGATTCATCAGGTGACCAGACTCCACAAACGCCATGTTTAGAAGATTCATCAGGTGACCAGACTCCACAAACACCATGTTTAGAAGATTCATCAGGTGACCAGCCTCCACAAACGCCATGTTTAAAAGATTCATCAGGTGACCAGACTCCACAAACGCCATGTTTAGAAGATTCATCAGGTGACCAGACTCCACAAACACCATGTTTAGAAGATTCATCAGGTGACCAGACTCCACAAACACCATGTTTAGAAGATTCATCAGGTGACCAGACTCCACAAACGCCATGTTTAGAAGATTCATCAGGTGACCAGACTCCACAAACGCCATGTTTAGAAGATTCATCAGGTGACCAGACTCCACAAACGCCATGTTTAGAAGATTCATCAGGTGACCAGACTCCACAAACGCCATGTTTAGAAGATTCATCAGGTGACCAGACTCCACAAACGCCATGTTTAAAAGATTCATCAGGTGACCAGAAGCTTCCGTCTGATCCTCTTCACATTCAGCTGACGTGCATCTTACCACTGGGTCACTTTGCCTTGACACTAATACGCTTCGAAACAATTATGTTGTCCAGTTACAACTTGGTTCTTTCCAGAGTGTCCTATTTCTAACAAATCAGAAAGGGATCAAATTGGCTTTCATAACGTCATAATTTGCCACACGCTCTTGATGTGTGGGATCAGTTCATTATTTGACATTCATGACTGAATGCATGACATTTGCTTTCTCCACTTCCTGCGCTGAAGTTTACTGTGAAGCAAGCTGGCTGTACTGGAGCCCACTCCAGCCATGTATCTGTCAGTCGGAGTTAGGAGTTTGAGGACCTTGAAGGTGTTGAAGGAGAGTCCTTATCACATCTTCTGGTAAGTCTGGATAATTCCTGCCCCTCCATATTGTGCTTATGTCATAATCATATGGTGTCAGGGCATTCTTCTCCTTGAGTAACAAGTGTTTGATTGGATCCTGTCGTGGTCTGTAGTTCAGATGGAGCGAGTCTGGGGGGAGTGATTCGAGTGCTTTCCATGGTGCTGGACGCAGACGTACGAAACTCAGTTTGCTATTACAACGTGGCATCGTATGTGTCGCTGTCCATGGTGCTTGTCTGTATTCAAAGGCAGTCTCTCCATGTTATCATTCCACACTCATACCAAAGGATGAAAACCTTGGTTGGAACATTACGGGTTGGGTCACTACAGTTATTATGGGACATTTTTCAAGGCTGTGGCCTGTAATTACTGTGTAAAGTCAATTTTGCAATATTGCCGTTCTAATGGGTGGGTATGAGATCAACTAGTACTTGGGAGCCTGGGGTATAACATGCCTATCTTCATCTGTCTCTTCAAACGATTCAATAACAACGAAATTCCCTCTTGTTCCGGCAAGTCACAATAACCCTAACCTCCCTGTCTATGACAAGTCAACATTACTAGACGATAGATTCCTGGATGGTTGATATATAGATCAAATTATCAGAAAGGAGATTAAATAAATCAATTCTTCCAAGGTTTATGGTGAGTTTCTGATACGATCCAGTAATCTTATGTCAGATTTAAAAAGAAAACAAGGATCATAATGAAAGAGACGTTGATTGATTTCGATTGCAAACAGACGAAGGTGGAGGCAGATTATTGATTTGAACTCTTGCTATCAAGGTCATTCAAATTGCAACGTAATTAAAGTTGCTTCATGAGTCCACTGTAGTGTGGTCAGTCAGATAAGATGGTCTTGAAAGGTAAGCCAGGGTAGATAACATTTCTATTTGTCTGTGCACGGTCTCCGAGAAGGGAGAAGGTAGTATTATAATAAACAATACACTCCCAAGGTGATAGAAAACACATCTGAAAAGGCCTTATCTGTCATACAGCTACTATCAGTTACACATGACCTCGTGTCATCACGTCACATGGTGCGTGTTGATTTTCTATAGGTCAGTAAACCTGTGAGCCTCGTAAATTCGCTTAATTATGTATAGTAAATGTGTGTAGATTTCAAAATCAATTTAAACAAAGATTTATTAGATTCGAGGATCAACTCCAGCAGCAGTTTATAGCTCCGTGTGAACAAAGGGTATTTTTTTATTGTTTCTTTGTATTTTGTTTTATTAAGACTTTAGAAGGAAATCGACAAAGGTTCATCATTAATTATCTCTTTCAATTAAGACCTTTATAATAAAATGGGGTATAAAGTTGAGATAGGATTGAGATCTTTAACAAGGCTACGTGACAAATAATGATTGTTATGAGCACTTTTTATATTCATATGACACCTCACAGGAGATACAGTGTTGGAAACCATCTTACCACCCTCATAATCCGCTTCTTGTTTTCTTTTGTGTTTTATTATAATGTGTTTTGTTAGTGTCAGTGTATCGAGTCTATTTTGTCACTGTCAGTCACTCACAGTAACAAAGAAAATGTATTCTTAGGTAAAGGGTTCAATCATCTCTCTGTCATGTCATGTCCTTTTTTGTCAGTTTAGATGAATTGCTGTACTTTATAACATTCGTAGACACACGCACTTAAACTAAATGTCAACGAATGAAGTTTAAACAGACATATTTGACAACAAAGCCGTTGCTCAGACAATGTTATCTGCTGATGAGAAAACAGTCACATCCCATGAAAAACCTTTTTTTCTTTGGGTTGACTAACCTGAAAATGCAACTCTTCTTCAGATTTGTCACTGAGAAATCTGGACTAATCATTCTGGGAAGCAACACAAGCGATAAGCCAATATTTCTATTGTGAGAGGAAGCACAAAGGCGATGCCTGTCATTGCATGCCAGCGGGTGTGTTTGTGTTGTCGGACACGTTTGAAGTTTCCTTTGTCTGCGAAACTTCCTTCAACCATCATCCCAAGTCGACAAATCGGCTGCAGTGACTAGACACATTCCAAAAGTGATCGTCACGGAAACCGTCGTCTGGGCCCCGACTCAGAAGATTCCGTGCGACGATTCCAACTAGAACGTCTGGTAAGCTGTGGGACTAACCGAACCTGCTAGGCCATGCCATGTCTGTGATCTCCAGACAGCTCCTGTTTCCCCCGGCAGCTATCCCTCTGCTGGCGGCACAGTTCCTTTAAACCCTGAGGGGGCTGGCCGGTCCGTGAACCCTGCATAAACCCAGAGATCCTAACACAAACAGATTTGTAGGAGATGGGGAGTTGGAGAAAACTAGCTTCTGTGTGCTGCAGGGCTGCAGTCACTGGCACTCACAGACTACAGATGAAGAAAGCGCCGTCTTCCGTCGCATTGTCCGATTAGCCAATAAAAAGAAACCTCCCGTTGCGTCTGAATCTTGGGGAGTGGAATTAGAGACTACTCCCTTCCTATTACCCGCTTTGGACAAGTGTTATTCTTGCTTCCGAATTATTAAGCAGCTTATCTGTGTATGAATTCACTTCTGTGTTATTGTTTGGGAGGGTGTTCTGTGTTGCCAACAGTGAGCGCGTAGTGTACGAGGTACAAACATACAAGTGGCTCTGAATTGTTTTCCACTCTAGAGAGAATGTTAGAATGGATGTTTTGAACCATTTCAAATGTTCAATGCATAAACAAGGTCAATTTTCCAAATATATTGACAGAGACCATAAATTTAATTGAAAACGTTGGACCTTCTCATTCGAGTTACAGTTAGAATATACTACGCTATAACATGGCTGATCAACATTTATGTAACATTACGCGTAGCGACACTTGCTACTAATCTAAACCACACGTGGAGCATTGTCCTCTTCTTGCTTCACTCAACGTGTCTTCTCCACTAACTCTCCCACTTATCCGCTGCCATGTCAACTCACGGCGACGCCGCACCTCGGCTTCACTCCCTCTCCAAATCCTTTAGGGACAGTATCTATTCAACTATCACCTAACACCTGAGACTACTGATCAGCACGATCCCCCGCCTCAGCCAACCGAGTCTCAAGCTGGAGGGGGAAACGTCCAGATAACAACACTCCACTGACACCTCCATGACACTCGATGTTCTCCTTGTCTTCCTCGCTAGCTGAGGTAAAGGGAGCAGGCGAGCAGGGTCGGAGGGGGGCCAGGGAGGGGGGAAAAGGGAGGAGAAGGGGAGGTGAAAGAGGAGGAGGCGGAAGGGGAGGAGGGAGGAGGGGGGCAGAGGGGGAAGGAGGGAATGCACAGGCCGGCGGAGTCAGTTGCGTCTATTGGGGCGCGTTGCAAGGAGAATGGAATGTCTGAGAGAGGCTTACGGTTGAATAAAGAATAGAAATGTGGTACGATGTGTCGACCCCCCATTCAATTCTTCTTGCCCCGTTGCTGTTGGTGATCGGGACTCACGGTAAGTGTGTAACACGAGAAAACACAGTACATTTATATTGCTCTCTCACTTCTCTCTGCTGACCACATTAACCTCAAGCAACTGTCAAATAAACTAACATTCGATGTAATAATCACTTTAACCTAAAGCATATAATAGTTATCAAGAGTGCAGCATAAAAATCTTTCTGCGATATGACACAAGATTGAAATGTAAAACCAACATACACCGCTGGCATGCCCTATCGGAAGGGCCAAAGCATATTAGGATCTAATTGAGATTTCTTATTGTGTGCCTATTCACTCTACGGTTGATTGCTACGTCTGAGTGATCAGCATTGCTGGCGTAACACCTCCGGGCAGAGCACGTGAGAGAAGTTTGCATGGGAACGAACCACTGCTGCTACTCTGAGCGGCTGTTGCCAAGTAAAGCTCTTATTGTAAGCTAATGCTGTTCATGTGAGCTGTCAAGTTAGTTAACACATCTCATGTTGTAGGATATAGCCACGGGTGTTGTTATAGTGTACAATTATCAACGTGTAAACGCAAAAACGTTGATATGCCGTGGCACTACAATACAGTAAAATCGAATAGACTTGACTGTCAAAGCGCTATTAGCAGTAGTATACTCGAATATGCGAAGAAGATGATGATCCAGTGCGATGGCGGGGCTGACGGCAGCCAGTTACATTTATTTTCACCACATTGTTTTATTTTGCCATAAAAGCCAGATTAGCATTGAGGAAAATGCCCTGTTTTTGTTTGGGTACACTATTATTACATTTGCCCTCCACCGCCACCCATCAACCTCTGCTCCACCTCAAGGTTCAGGAAACAGTCAGCGTGTTTGTGTGTGCGTGTGTGCGTGTGCGTGCGCGTGCGTGTGTGTGTGCGTCTGTGTGTGTCTGTGTGTGTGCGTGTGTCTGTGTGTGGGCGTGTGTCTGTGTGTGCTTGTGTGTCTGAGGAAATGGGTAGAAAACAATATAGTTAATTTTTTGTTTTTCTTTATTTTCAGCTTTCTTGCATTGTACTCGTATGGCACAAAAACAGGGGTTGCCGGAAATGGTTGCCTTTTGGAAAGTTTGACTAGTTTCAGAATTGATCAGAATTCAGTTTATGAACAGCATCAATGGTAAAACAACTAAAAGATAACACGAACGATGATAGAAACGTGATGTTACTTTGTAACATCTCCACAACCCGTCCACGTCTTTCTAACACAAAGCTCTGATATGCTTTGGTTTCTATCTCCCTTCCTGCTTCTCATCCATGAGACACAGCTGTCTGGCTTTTCAAGAGGGCGACGCCCTCAACCTTGTGTCAGTATTGATTCAATCAGGCGGCTCTGAAGACTGTCAAGTGTCCCCTGGTTTGCAGAGAGACGTGCCACCTCGACGACAGCCTCGGCCGAGGGAGCAGTTACTACCAATCCAACATGCCACTATCATTTTCGCCCCGTTGAAGCACCTAACAACTCATAATTTCGACGCTCACCTTTCACTCCGGTAAATATTTCACAGAGAACATTGAGGACAGTAAACGTGAGCCGAGAAAACGCCCCGTCGCCTGACAATAGTCTGTGTGTTTGCTTACTGTAACTCCAATTATTATCGAATTATTATAAGTCAACACATCGCATTCGCAGTTATTATTTGTGAATCAAAAGATGTATGACAAGATAGTTTGGGCGGTGTCTTCGGCAACAACCTTCCCTGCATCTCCAGCGGCAATCATTAGTGCAGACTCTGTGTCCTTTTAGAGCGTTCGTGCTGAGGAGTGAAAAGCACAGCGTCTCTAGGTCCGGTTTCCATCCTTGACTGTCAACGTCAGTGAATCTCCAGAATAACAAAGCAATTATTTCCTCTTGGTTACTCTTTTGTGGCATTAAAGAAACAACAGAATGGAAAGAAGACGAAAAAAGGTTTTGACACCAACTTTGCAATTAAATTAGAGATTTATCGCTCAAGAACCACATAATGAGAAGTGACTATCCATTTCCATCACAAGATGCTTCTCGCTGTTTTATTATCAGAAAAAGTGAGGATGGAAATATTATATTGGAGAAAGCTGTCAAAACTAGCACGTTTTAATAGAAAACTGCAATTAACAGTAAAAGGACAAGTAACTTTCATCAGATTGACAAAACCTTAAAATGTGTTACTTCGTTATAACTATAGTGATCTCAGCTATATAAATAATCTCGAACCATCTAGAAATGGTGGTTCTTTTAAATAAACACCAACTAGCTCATCATACTGTGGTCTAGAAGAAGGTTCTGTCCAGCTTTAGTCTGGCATTCATTAAACTGATTCATAGAGACGCTTAGGACGCAAACCACACCATCCAGCTTTCCAACAACTAGCTGTCAGAGCATGTGAGAAAATACTTGACTCATTGACCCAGCTGACTGTATGAATACCATCTTCTCTCTCAAAGATGAAGCTGTGTGAATCAATCCGTCACAAACATCATAAATGTCAAAGTAATGATTCTACTTTTATTCCTCCAGCACAGTCTTCTAATTTCAAGTACCTTCAAATCAACTTATACTTAAACATACACTTAAAATAAATCAATCAAAATGGCAGTAATCCTTGTGTCAAAAGCTTTGACATCTAAAAGGTGCATGAGGTAAAAAGGAGGTATTTTAAAAGCAGGTGTCCGTGTGCTACACGGTGAGAGACTTTGATAAGCTTGTTTTTACAGAACGCTTGCATGGTCTGATGACGGAAAGTTGTTCTGACTTAAACGTTTAAAAAACTTCAAGTGACAAGAATGAAATTGTTCTTAAAAAGAGTATGTCAGCAAGTCCAATGTCATGACACACCATGCTATGGCTCTATTTAGAAACAGTCAGTTCACTGTAGTGTTGAACTGCCTTGTCTAGACCCTTCCAGAAACATCCCTTTGAAATTACATTCGCACAGTTATCCTGTCAGGTCTCAAGCTTATTTAAAGGAACGATGAAAATAATCACATGGTAAAATGCATTAAAAAAAACTTCTACCAAGCCACCAAAGTCATGAAAAGAAAACACTGAGTCTTGCTGTTTCCACTTCTTGTGCTTCTCACCACGAGGTAACGTAGGATTTGAAATCAAGCAGAATTGCCGTCAGGGGCTAAAGGAGCCATATACAGAGACTGACTCTTAGATTCTCTTCACAGCCACATGCTGGCTGTCTTTTTGAGCTCTTAATGGCCCAATTATCGAAGCTCTGGAGCAGATCAATGGAAACCTGCCAGGCTTGGCTCCACACAATGGGAGGTGGGGGGTGAGGGGAGGTGAGGAGGGGGGGTGTGACAGGATGCTCCGAGACCCTTTGAGAGAGGTGACAGTCTCTGCTAGCTACGTGGAAGTCTATCTTTCTCCAGAGCAGTGGCTGTGACAGAACCCTGTCCACAGAATGGGCACCTCTCGGGTTTTTTTTTTGTACATCAGACACAATGGTTCTATCAGATCCAGTTTTGTCTTCCTCCGAGCAGTGCCGTGTGTCTCCGGACAATGTTCTGTCAGAATGGCAACGCTGGGGGAGGAACGAAAGTGGATAAATCACATGTGGAACATAAGTACCGTCGTGACAATGATTGCAAGTTGCGAGATTGTGTGTATCTGAAGATGGACTCCACTGGAGGGTCTATGAATTCATGGCGCCTGACTCCGTTCTGACGTGTAAATGCCTGGCTACACTATCCAGTCCTGCGCTTGTGCACTGCACGTGTGGTTAAAGACAAAGTTGTGGATTTTCTCATTTCCCATCAGACTTCAGCTTCGCCTCCATCTGAATATTTGCAAGATAATGCAATGCATGAGTGATGCTAAATAGTGATAGTTATTTTCTGCTGTAGTGTTGTACCATCACTGTACAGTAGCTGAGTAGAACACATCTTGATTAAAGACAGCACTATTTCAGCGGTGAAGAATATTCAACATAACAATTTACTCAATATTTAAAACTGAGCAAACTCTTTTATCCAAGCGAACAAGGGCGGGGTGGGGGTGGTTTGAACGTGATTTTATGCTTTAACCACAAAGCCATAGTCATCCCACCCCCTTGTAACCATGTAAGGAGACCCCTCATTGTGTCTACTTTGTGTTCCTTGAGCAAAACGAAGGCTGTGGTTACCAGGGTTACTCCTTGTGATGGGAGACTCTGGGGTTTCTGGTCTGGATGATCCATTCTCCCCCCGCGTCAAAGCTAAGATGGAACGCTCCAAAATGGAGCAGGACTCATCGAAGGCTTCTTGATGGGATCCGGGTGAACAAATCTGTGGAGACTCGTCCAAAATGAATCAAATCTGAGAAGATTCTGTCGCTTAGTTATGTCTCTCGCTCACTCGCTCGCCAGTGGGAAATCCTTTCAGCATCTAAAGGAATCTTAGCTTCCAGAAGTTTCTCTCCTGGGCGAGTCATTGTTAGTGGACTGTGGTTTTCCTCACACCTTCCTGTTGTTAATGAAAAAATAAAGTGTCGGTCAACTGATATGAATATAACAAATATTAGAGACTTTTGGAGTGTGGACTATGCTTAGCACTGTTATTTATGACTATCCTTCATAAACAAACACGATTGATCGATGGTGGTTTTTATCCAGGGCGTAGGTGACGGGTCTCAAGGTGACTGCAAGGTAGTAGTTCTCAGAGTCTCTCAACAGAGACATCTCATTTCTACGATGACACTGATATATTTGACTCTTTAACATTTGTCCTGCGGTCTTTTGTCATCTTTTTAATCAAGCATGTCCTCATCTTGTATTTAACGCACGCGTAAACAAGCCTTACTTTCAAGTGAATGTCCTCATGTTTCAAACAACTGCTACGAAACACCCTTTGGGAAAACATCTGTTAATCATTTGCGGGAATCTGCCCGCTAAGGCTCAGTATCCAGATGTGTCTCAATTAGTCCGCAACACAAAAAGACCAGTGAGAGTCTTTTCATACCGTGTCATAGAAATAAAGTAATACAATCAGGGTCTTTTCGCCCTCCGTAGCAATGTCTTCCCTTGGAGATTATGGTCCAATACTGTCAGCAGCATGAAAGCATGTGAGGAATGGTCTGCAGTGATTTATTTTTTATTAAGTGTAAAGTATTTCAGACGGACAAAAATATCTAATCAGATACTGTTCCATCACACATCAGTTCCACAGTTAGTTCGTCTCCGTAAAAAAAAATTCGGGGGACGGGGAGGGGGGGGACGGATTCGGATGCCAAGCCAGACCCTTCTCTTTATTGGAAGTGTAATTGAGTGATAGGCTTAATCAGAGAGCTGCAATCATGGAGTGAAGAGACCTGGCACAAATAACTGTGCAGAGTTGGCCAACAAAACTCTTCTTTTCAGTGCCAGGCAATTCTCATCAATGAAACACTCGCTTTTGCTAAGGATGGACAGAACCGACGCAAAATCCACTTCAAAATATCGTTCCCTAGGGCTTTCTGTGTGGTTTGATTTGATATTATACTGAAAACTTCTTTCGCATTTGAATTCTGCTTTTCTCTTCCTATAATTGTTTTTCTCCTGAGTTTCCGTTAATAAGTTAAGACGAGCTTCTGGTGTGTTTTTTTTAAAGTTTTTTTTCTCATAAACCCTGATAACTACTTCCTGTTTCGTCTTTGTTGTGATCCGTCTCTCCTTTATGGATGTGTCTTTGAAAGTAGGAACATGAATCAAAGCGCTTAGCAAGATCAGAACAGAGGATTAATCTGACGCTGTAATTGTCCACAATTGTTACTAGTGGTGCTTCTTAATTATTGCAGTAGAGTTTCACACTAAACTACTTGCGTTGATGATGAAATGGACTGCAGTTGGGATTTGAGGAGGCGGAAAAAAACGATTCCACTGCTTCAATTCAGTGTTCAGAGGCGAATAGCGTCTCTTTGCAGGGTAGGCATGACAGCTCGCGTGAAGGATACGGATGGCAGCTGTGCTGTTGGTTTTCCTAAGCACGCGCACGCATCTAAGAATCAACTTAAACTTCATTAAACACTAATTGTTCTCGCAAGAAACCTGCCTTGAAAATAGAAAACTAGCTGTAGCAGAGACAATACCACATCTCCCTCCCCTACCTGGCCCCACCTCACCCCATCTGTCATCAAATTTCGTAGGGAAACTTTAAATTAAATTGAACGATTTAATAGTTCAACATTAATTAACATCATCCGATTCTTATTGCTCTGGTGGGATGTTATCTCTAATTGTTTTGAATTAAATGTATCTTTACTTCCAGACAGTAGAAGGTGAACTGCCCACCATGGTCAGAGTTACACAGGCGTGTTGACGCGCTTCTTGATTAAACTAGTCGATCGGCCCTGGGGGAGATCCGCCTCTCCTGTTGACCCTCTCGACGTGTCATCAGCGATAATCTCCACAAGTGTTTGACAGGAGGCCTTGCTTTCATCGGGCAAACGCTGCCAGTTTTCCCCGCCGCCACCCTCAGTCCACATTTCTTATCTGGGCCGTTGAGGGTTTTTCAATGAAGTCCGGTTCACCTAGTCACTAAAGATAATCTACGATGTTTTGAGAGATGGAGATAACGGCCGAAATAAATGTAAACGTTTTTAGATCTCGAGATCTTAGGTTTGCACGTAACAGTAACCTACACTTTCTGGGCTACATTGGTTCATGTATCCTTGCTCTTGCTAAACACGACTTGGAAAAATCAGCTAAATCCTCCATAAATGTGATATATTTCCACCATTGCAGCCTACTCAACAGTGTAATAGCAGAGCCTAATTAATGTATGCTAAGAATATCTTCCACCTTGTCGGTGCTGTAGTTTCGAGTTCTGTTCATCAGTATGCTAATACTTAGATTCTGATGTTGTTTATTTTGATTTACAGTCGCAACGAGTCTCGAAAGATTATCTATCCCGCTATCCGTGCATAAGCGTGTGCGTGAACGCGTGTTCATTTTCACACACGCATTTTAACTCAGACACAGTTTCCACCTTCCCCACACATCTGACTTCAGACTTTATCGTCGTCCAAATCAATATTCCATCAGA
Organism: Plecoglossus altivelis; assembly: GCA_036571765.1. Classification (NCBI taxonomy): domain Eukaryota; kingdom Metazoa; phylum Chordata; class Actinopteri; order Osmeriformes; family Plecoglossidae; genus Plecoglossus; species Plecoglossus altivelis. Next base: position 1,694,499 of record BROE01000006.1, read on the forward strand.
CAAACACGCTCCTCGTCACAGTCGCAGGTTATCGCTGTTCATTCAGATGGTTGCAGACGGGTATAAGGGCTGTGAAGGGGATATAAGGGCACTGCAACACAGGCCTGTAGCCGTGACCTGTGGTAATAAGCGTGTGATGAATTTGGACCGACCTCGGGCTTCCCCGGGCACAGCAGTATATTCAAGATGGAGGAAATTAAAGACTTGTAATTATGCTGTCCTGTGGGGCTGTGGCGATGACAGCGAGATATTCATCAAAGCCCACGGCAGCAGGTGCACCAGCCACATGCTTGCCCTGATTCATCATCAACAGCGCCATCTCCTTCAACAGTCCTCTTCCGCTCTCCTCTTTGTTTTCATCAAGAAGTTATTCTTATTTTCATTGCCCGCTGACATGATATATATGATAATTCCTTTTTTTTAATACGTATATTTTTTTTCCCCCACCACCACCACCACACAGCGTACAGACCGCCACTGGTGTTGTGGTTGCGTTGAGTGTATTGGGCTAATTCATGCACAGGCGTTCAGAAGCATATTGAGCTTTCTCTACCAGCAGATGCCTCCAAATATCTCATTCGGGAGTCTTGCCAGAATGGAAAACAGTCTCGTCTCTGCCCCAGTTTCCTCGGCGCGATGCAATAATTCATGATGAAATCAAACTCATCGAGGATACAGCCAGAGGTGGCTATAGCGCTACAACTGATATAACTGAAGCGTAAACTGTATTCATTTGGGAAAAACTTAAGTCCTCACTTGAACTCATTCTCAAGCGTCTACTCTGAACTGAAAGAGATGACTGTCAGTGTGATTTAGAAGTGAAGTTGTAAGATGTCTATTTTAAACCCCTTTCTGTTAGCAAATTATAGTTTGGATAATAATAATAGTAATAGATGAGTCATTGGCTGCATCAGTATTGTCATGTAGTTGCCATCATGTAATTATGAATGCACAAAGCATAAGTTTATGTGAACGTTTTCATGCGAGATAGGAAAAGTTACTTTAGTTTACTTTTGATGATTGTTCTTGTTTCATTTTTGTTAATTTCATTATCATAATTATTTTGTGTATGTATGAGAATAACTATAATTATGTTTAGCATTACCGTCACAAGATGCACTATACTCATGTTCTTTATTAAAATGATTCTAAGATGACAATGAGGGTGAAAATAATCTGCACTAATAGAGGAGTAAATTCACCCCGAGTTCTGGATTAGAAATTATTTTTAATCTGCAGATTGAAGGAGAAAACGTAGACCTCGGACTATAAACCACAGAGTAACATCAGGTTTACGTCTCAATCATGTCTCTCTTAGACCTTAAGGCCAGAGGACTGTGTGTACAGTGAAAAGAGAAAGAAGACAAGAACACACAGCCAATGGATGTTTGTTGTTGTAAGCATGCCAATCCCTCACAGAGCTGTGACAGTAGGAACACAAATGTATGGATGATAAAAACCGAACACATGAATACATGAAGAAATGATAAGGTCATAGCTGATATTGACTGTGATCATCCTCAGCGCTTTGGAAATCCCATGTCTTCCAGAAGGTTGGCTCTTGAAGCATTCGTAACATTGGGCCCTTTCATAACAATGCAGCGGTGAGATCACCAAGGACCTGAATCACAATCCATCCCTTTGACTGTCACGACTTCTAATTGGATCGACTCTGACAGAGCTGCACGTTTCCATGCCAACCCTGGACACCTTGGTTTGCTTTAGCTCTGGGCCTGTGAAACAGTGTCACTTAAAAAAATAAAATAAAAAACACTTAACTTTCCAGAAGAACTTTGAAATTCGTTTTTCTTTCTCCGATTTTTAAATGAAGACAATTTCGCCTTATTATTTTTTCCCCCTCCTTGAGAGGAGTATTGCTGGAAATATGTTCTCCGTTTGGACTATGGCTGTACCATGACAACACTTGATATCTTATCTGTACCTTGGATATTACTAGAAAAATAGCCTAGCCTTGACATCTCTAAAAACATTAAGGTTCCATAAAATCAATCACGCGGAGTACAGCATAGGGGCGAATATCCACCCACCTCCATCTCCTATATCCTTCTCTTCAGCCAATCCAAAGCCATTAGAGGTGGGTTAAATTAATTACTGCCCCATTAGTCATAAACTCAATACCTTACGGAGGATGATAAGTGGGAAATGGTATATAAGCTCTATGGAAAGGCGATATAAATCTGTTGCAGACTTTTTTTCATTAAAATAAAAAAAAAAAAAACACAAACCCTTAACATGTATCTGTGAGTCCGCCTCTGCTTCCAACCAGTGTATGTGGGTCAGGTAAACCTTAAATGGGGTTTGAAGCACAAAGGTCAGAATGAGTAATTTGCAGTCTGGGCCCCTGTGGGGCTCCAAGTGACCTACTCTTGATGAGGCCCTCATCTCATCCTGCCTGAACACTTCCTGTCTTTAATCAGAGAACTCGTCCTTTTAATAAAGCCGCTTTGAGCTTAATTTCCCTCACAGTGTACGTTTGCCCTTTAATATATCTACAAATCGCAGTGGAGGAGATGGCTAAAAATCTCCTAACGTCGTTTTTTTTGTGTGCCTGTGTTTTGTTTACCCGAGTGACTATGCTCTAGAGATCTGTGATTAATCATGAAGGATATTCTTCAGGATTCTGTTACGAAAGAGTTTTTGACCTTTATTATACTGACTAACCCGATGTGTTTGCGCAGAGAAACAGAGTGCCTTCCATGACATCCTGCGTCTAGCCGGTTCTTTGATGTCAACCAGCAAATGAAGGCTTGTATCATAAGTGTTCAAATGATGGGAGATGTGAGTCACTTCCCCTCCCCCCTTCCCCCTCCAACCCAAGACAGACTTTTTGCAGCCACCCACTGTTGTGTGATTTCAGCCAATAAAAAGGATTCTCTTTGTTGGAATGAAGGTCCTTTGATCAGGTTTTTTCCTACCAATTCCTTCCATCTCGTTTGGCTATCCCCTTAGCTCTGATATTACTTGATATTGGTCTGTCCTACAATCCTTTGAGAAAATTACGTTTCAATATCTTCACAAAGAGCTCTCCTGCTTCCATGCAGCAAATCCTCAAACAAAAAAAACGCACGAGCACAACAAGAGTGTGGAGAATCCGAAAGCAGTGGGAAAACAAAGACAGTGTAAGTGTTGTCTACTCTGCATCACTTCTCATTTCAACACATCTTTTCCAGTCGTCACACAGGCAACAACAGAAGCTGTGTGTTGCGATTACATCTTTTTAGACACGCTCCGAAGTGATGATCCTGTCTCTGTGGTAGGTCGCTGCTTGATGGTACCTCCACGGCTGGTGTGCGCTAAGGACTTCCAACAGAGAAGGTGCAAACGCACACAGCTCAGGAAATTAACTGAAGACCTGGAGAAGAGTTTCCTGTATCGAAGCGCTTTTCAACCGGGGACCCGTTAGTTGTACACAACACAAAGACACAAAGATTGTTGCTTTACCTTTAAGACACCACTCTGCTCCCTCGCTTGTACTCTCCACCTGTCTCAATCTCCAACACACCTTGAGACCCCACTTCCTGCAGGCTGCCTCATTCCGGCTCCCCTCCCTCTCCCCCATCTCTCTCCCTTTCTCTCTCTCTCTCTCCCTCTCTCCCTCCCTCCCTCTCCCTCCCCCCATCTCTCTCCCTCCCTCCCTCTCCTCTGTCGTCTTCATCTCTCCCTTTCTCTAATGGACAATATTAGGTGCATAATAGCTGTTCATCATCTCCCTCTCAGCAGGCTCTGGGACATTTTGCGAAGCTGTAGTCCTGCAAAAAAACACGATTATTGATCTATGTGAGTGATCTCTCGGGATCCACCTTGCCATTCAGTCTTCAGATTCAATGTTCAAGGGAAAACAACACATATTGTTCACTGTTCCCATGTGACGTCTATTCTTCACACCTTCACACTGAAACATCGTTGTGGGGAGAAGCGCTGCGTGTTGACACACTATGTATTCTACACAGGCCACTCAGGGTATTATTACTTCCAGCTTTTCCCCTACATGTATTAAAAAAAACAAAGGATACCACAGTGGAAGAACGAAAGCAGTAAAGTCCAAACTCATACAAACAATGCAGAAGACATGCAAACAGGAACTGCTTCTCAAAGCAATGAATAGAGTTTGGCGCTTTCTGTCGTGTAAACAGGCGTGAATCCTATAATTACACAGACACAGGATAGCATCTTAACTAGTTGTCAATTGTGCTCATGGTTTTAAAAAGCCCAGGAATGAACTTGCGTGGTCATGAGCCAGGAGGCACTGTGTGCGAAGAGACGTCAGTGCCAGCGAGCCTACAGCTGGCTAATGTGAGTCATGTGTTGGCAAGACAAGTGTTATCCTTCAAGCAAGTATATGGTAATGGGAATGGGAGGGAATAGGGGAGGGGAGAGAAGAAGGAAAGGAAGGAAGGAAGAAGAGGGAGGGAGGAATGGAAGGAGAGGGGAGGGAGGGAGGAGCGAGGGAGCTGATGGAAGAAGGAAGGAAGGAAGGAAGGGAGGGAGGATGGTGAAGGGAAGGAGGGAGAAGGATGGAAAACAGGGAGGAGGATGGATGGATGAATGGAAGGAGAGGAAGGAAGGGAAGGAGGGAGGGTGAGGATGATGGAGAGGAAGAAGGGCAGGTGAGGAGGGAATGGAGAAGGGAAGGGAGGGCGGAGAGGAGGTAACGAAAGAGGAGGGGGAGGATGGACGAGGGAGGAGATGAAGAAGAAGCGAAGACAGGGGAGGGAGGGATGGGGACTGGGAGGAAGGAGGCAAAAGGAGAGCGATGGCCATAGAAGACTCCTCTCGCGCCCATACACTAGACAATTTGGGCCTTACCAAGATGAACTCTCGTGCTGCGCAGTCTGTCGATGATGAAAGTGCTTCAGAATGACAGGTGTTTCTGCATCGCATGCTGCTGTCGTGTCGACTGTTCGCGCCAGCTTGGTGTTCGTGTAGCTGTTGCTCCGATTCACCAGAGGTAGCAGGATCCACAGACACGTGAGATGACAGGATGTGTTCCTCACCCCCCACGCTGCTGCTAGTGCCCCCTAAAGAGGCGCGAGATTGTTAAATCCTTTCACCTTCTGGTCGACATCGGGTAGTCAACAATGTGTGAAGCGAAGACCATACAGAATGCTTCTATGCACGAAAACCTGCGTCAGTTTAAGATTGTTTTTCTATTTTGAATGTATCATGAAGCCGAACTACGCAGTATAATAGATGGAACAGGGCTCTTGCCAAGTGGTCAACCCCAGATGACGAGGGATCTTGTGCGTTCAGGCAAAGTAACCTGGTGACTTACATCAGTGGGGTGGAAAGAACGGTGTCTGGACGAAAAGAAAGCCATGGAGAGGAGACGAGAAACTCTGGAAGGAAGAAAAAAAAACCTGGTCTCCTGCTTGAGCTCTCTCTTGGTTCAGCTTCTTGTTGCCTGGTTACTACAATCCTTTTTGAAAGGCATTTGCTTCTGCACAAAATGTCACTACAGACGCACATGCAATATCTACTGACAGTATTATGCGTTTGTTGAAACAATGTATCGGGTTTGTCGTCCTGGTTACGATGGAATATTGACGATACAAGATTCTGAGGAAAAATCAAGAAATCAGTCGTTGATTATTGCAAGGAAATTACAAGCTTGTAGTGAGCTGTCCTAGGTTGTAGCTGTTGTACATTGTAGGTATAGTTTTGACTCGTACATGTTTGAGTGTGTTTCACTGGTCTGTAAAATAATACAATTTGAGTGAATTTGGAAAAATCTGTGTAATTTGTGAATACTGTTTCTGAGTACACAGTACAGACATTTACAAACAGAGCTATTTGTTACGTCACTGAGTCAAATGTCACAAGATTTACAATAAATCAATTAACTGCACATTGAGTGCAGGTTTACTCGGTGCGGACCAGATCGATTGCAACCTGCAAGTACAGGTCAGATGAAGTTGATAACTTTTCAGCTACTTCTGTTGATTAGTTTGTCTGCCAAGGTAATCTCGTGTGTTGAAGCGCAGCAAGAGAAACCCTTTGAGACCAAACGCAGTAAAAACACAGCGGGCTGCGTTCACAGACAAGCTCGTCTCAGACAGAACAAAATGGCCACCCATGGGTATTAGCACAACGCCTGTTCACAGGATGTCAAAATACTCGCTAACGTGTAGGAGTTGGAAACAATAAAGAAAAGGCAGTTAACTACTAGTATGTGATAAACGTTGCTAATTAAACGAATACAAAACATGATGCCTCTTTTACAAACTGTTTCTTTTATGGTCATGGAAACAGCTAGGAGAGACATATGTATGGGAAGATGAATAATTAGGAGCTAAATACATTTGTTTTCCATTTACAAGCTGTATTCATACACCTTAAACACTGCGGGAAGAGAAAGAGATCAAATTGCGATGCAACTCATTACAACCATGTTGCTGTGATTGTGTCCCGTATTTACATCCTAACTGAACTCTTAGAAAACTGGCCATCAAGACCTGACACAAAACCTTCTTCAAACAAGGTCCTCTTTCAACCAACCCAAGAAGTTTAAACACCCAAAAAAGAATGGTAAGTGGTAATACTGTCTCTCATTCCCAGGTAAAGTTGTCACATCAGTAGTTTAATCTATCTTTTTAAATCTATCTTGTTAAACTTTTATCCCCCCCCCAAAAAAAAACTATGGTAATTCTTGAAATCTGAATCATGAAGTTTACGTAAAAACTGTACCAACAGATATTTGGAATAATATGTTTTAAGCACAGTAAGGTTGACAAGATGTGGTTTGTATCAGTGGTGCACGAGAAACTCAATTTAGATTAATTCAGTCGTCGCTGTCACCAGACGCCAAGTAAAGCTTTGACAAACTGAGAATCACCGCCCGATTTTTACTGTTGCGAAGCGTCATTGTTCGTGACGGTCTGCCACAGTCAATCAACCCTCTGTACTCGCTGACTTGTTACGGAAACAGATCAAAACGGTTTCGAAACAATAAGATCAAACGGCGACGTGGGCTCGTGCGAGCCGCATGCCGCGTCTGGAAAGTCTGTTTGGAGCATGCCGCAGCTTTCCACACAGAAGAGGAAAGGCGGAAACTGTTATGACAGTCCAAGGTCCGTCGTATCGTGACAAATGGAGTTGTTTACACCGTGCACCCTCAGACAGAAGACATGATAAGATCAAGACAGATGGTCTTCATTTTGGCGCTCCGTTCCCACTCGTCATCCTAATAGAATCGGCCGAGTCTGTCTGTTGAGTGATGCGAAGGAGTGTCATTTACATACCGGATAAGGATCGATACACACGCTGTTTGAAGAAGCGCCCATCAGCCTCCGTCAGATTGAGAAGCCAATTAGCGGAGGAAGGTGTGTTGAAGGAACAGTTTTGTAAAGTAATTGATTAATTCATAGTCAATGAAGGCCCTTCTCGATTGACTGCGGAAATGTTGGACACACTTCTTGGGAGCACTCATCGACTTTTATATCGTCACCGATGCATAATCGAAAGTAAAACAGATGTACCATTGCACGCAGACTATGCATCCATACAGGCCGATATCATCGTCGCTGGAAACGTTGCATGTAAAAGTTCCAGATGACATCATAGTGGCGTCCACACTCTTTCAGGAAGCGTCTCTCTATCTCTCTCCCTCTCTCTCTCTATCTCTATCTCTCTCTCTGTCTATCTCTATCTCTCTCTCTCATCAGTCAGTCTTAACTGCGATGTTAGCAGCGTGGTAGTCGAAGGCAGCCTATATCCCTTCAAATCTCCTGGTCGAATGTACTGTCCAAGGAGGAGAAATATGGCTACTTGAAGCTAATCAGAAGTAGCCGGTCCAGTGGGCAGTCAGGCACTGTGTGGTCACTGGAAGGGGAGAGGTAGATGATGGGCCCTCAGTAAACCAGGCTAAGGTCACCATCAATCTCATCCAGGTGAAGGGATACTTACGACTCTACTGGCCACAGATGATTGATGAAGACTTGCATAGGAGAGAAAAACCTGCGTAGCACTTCATGGAGGGTATCAAGTTAAAGTTGAGGATTTCCATGTTGTCACAAGCTGCATGGAGTTTGGGGGCTTCTGAATGTTAATATTCGAATTTACAGCATTTCTGTCCTAGGAAACATCTTGATAGGGATCTCTGATGTCCATAGACAAAGTCTACTACGATGGCAGGAATCAGACACGGACATTGTTAACCCTCGTGCTCTCTTCATATTCTGCATCTCACCCTGTCCTAAGGGTCAAACAGACCCCGCTTTAAAGCCTGAAATAAAGCAGGTTAATTACATTTTTACCCTGTACCCTTTTGGGCACTGAAATGCGCAGCCATGCTGCACATGAATCAGAAAGATTGAGTTTTGTCTGAGTTCAATCAAGCACATACAGTCAAATTGCCTCATTGTGGGTGTGCGTGTTTGTGCATTAAACATAGTTTCAGGTCATTCTGTCCCCTGAAGAGAACACAAGGGTAAACACCGTTACAGTTAATGACAAGTAATTTCATTCTTCATTTATTGGATAACGTGCAACATTGCAACACGTTGTAGTTGTATAGTCAAAGTATTTTAGGTGCATAGGATGTGCTGTCTAATTAAATGAATCATTGCCTGACTGAGAGTAAGAAACCCCTGTAAGGGGAAGGAGTCTAAGAGGGGTGAACTCCATTGGTTAAGATAAATTGTTCATTCCTAGTTCAACCTACAGGCCTTAAATCTACATTCCTAACCCTAACCCACATCCACCCCCCAAGAATGAAAAAATAAATGCTATGTTGTGAGGAGAGCCCAGAGTGGTGGTTTGATGGGGAGGGGGGGAGGGGCAGAGACGAGGGGAGCTCCTGACAGTGATGTTTCGTAGAAGAAACGTCCAGACAGAGAAAAATGACTCTTCATGTCTGATTGGTGTTTGGGAGGAGGAGAGCTGACAGTTATCCAAACAGCTTTCTCTGTTCAGATCTCTGGCTCGCAATCAGCCAGGCAGACAGGGAGGCCCAAAACCACTGGGAACCCAATGACCTCAGTCTGGACGGCTCGTGATGGAGAGGACGTCCGGCAGCGAGAGACGCTCTGCTCAGGCGGGTGAGATGCAAGGCCGCTTTGAACAGTTGTGTGCTCAGATATCAAAGAGCTATTGATGTCTTATACCGGACTCGGAATATAAACTCTGTTGGGTGATTAAGTAGTGTGAGTTGTACACCACAGTTTTTTTTTTGTCGTGCTTGTTACTGTTGACGTAGACGTGTTGTTTACTGTGTGCTGTGGGGTAATACTGTGAAGTTGAACTGTGGTTTATAATGTTATGACTTGACATGTGACTTGAAAGTGTTTTCCGGAAACTATTCACCTGAGATTCAACGGCTGCCAGCGTTCTGACGGTTTGTCTGGTCTTGTCTGGTTTCCAGCAGTGGTGCAAAAACGTAAGTGGCTTATGAACTTTGTTAACCTTATTAACCTTGGCGTGTGCATTCACGGTAAGCCCTGGTAGGATAATCTCAACGGGAAGAAGAACCGGCCAAGCAGGACCGCACGCTTTTACACAACGTTCTTCGCACATTCACAGCCTTTAATACCCAGGAGACAGGAGGGAAGAATCTGGAAAACTGCAGCAGAGAAGGGGAAGGGCAGCGATGACGCGGTGGTCCCTGGAGAAGAGCAGCGTTTCTAAACAAACCTTGAGGTTTCACCCTTAAGGGTGGCTGTAAACACTTGTATGAAAAGCTGACGAATGTGATATCAGAAGCCGAGAATGTGGTTGGGGTACTTTCAACATATCTGGGGTTGCAAAAGCAAAACAAAGTGAAAGTAAGTCTTATGGCTCTTAAAACCCACTGTGTTGAGTGACTCCTCGTCTGCCACCATGTTGTTTTGGACCGGGCTAGCTAGACGTTACGTTGACCGCTTCAGGATTCTGCAACTTTGTTCCTGGAGAGCTACCTACCTGGTTTCAGCTCCAACACTCAAAAATCCTAGCATCTGGAAATCATTAATAATTCGATTGTAAGGTTTACGTGTTGCAAATGTAGACCCAAAAAAGCCTGTCTTCAAGAAGTTGTCTAATAAAATACATTTTCCTGCCTTCAAAAAGTTATCAAATGTGCGTGAGACAGGACACAAGTATTTAAGAAGAGGAATAATCACTGTTCATCCTTCACTTCCTCCATCAGAACCAAGAGGTCATATTCATGATTACTCATACCTGTTATCTGTCTAAGGAGAATGCTGCCAGTCCAATCATGAGCCATTGTTGTGCATTCCTGGAAGCAGAATGGAACTGCTTAGTGCCCATTGAAAAGGGCTTTGTTTAAAATCTGCACTAACATTATCCTCCATTACAACAGTGCAGTCTGGAAGTCCTCCAATATACCGTGTGGACAACGCTAATGCCCAAATGTAATTGGCGGTTCTCTTCTGGAGAGTGATTATACGAAGGAGAAGATATTCTGTCTGCATGGGTGAGCTTATTTTTTCGTCTCCTCACTCTTAACCTCAGCTTTATATTTCTCTCACGGAGCAAGCACTTCTGTGTTGCGTGCACTTTGAAAAAGGACAGTGACTCCACACCTGAAAAGCAGGCGTGACTGTTCAGTTCAAGTCTGAAACACTGGCTGATATTTTTGTTACTTGAGAAATGTAACCTTTAAGACTTGAAATCGAGAACTGCTTTTGTTATAGTCTGGGTTATTTGCCTGCTATCCAGTTCCAAAATTGTCTTTATCACCAAATGATTGTCTGGCTTCTACGGAGAACGCTTGCGTGTTCTCGAGTCGTTTCAGTCCCACTTGGCCTCTTCACAGTAAGCTACAAGCCCTATGAGGTGTTTTTTGATTCGCAGAAAGCAAATCCAGTATTATCTTCATCGGGATAAAGATGCTGATGTTGCTAAAAGATTGTCAAAAGGTTTCAGGACCTTGAGTCTTGCTCTGAAAAGCCTCGCACATTAATTGAGAGTAGTTAAGCGCCACAAAGATGATAAAGGATTAGCGAGAGCTTACACTTGGAATTTTGAAATCCACGTTAAATAATGTAATGCAACTGTTTTTCTGTGCAGTGCCAAAACACAACTTGTGTCTAAGCTTATTCTTGGGCCATGAATAATTTGCGGTCTTGTGGTTTTTAGTACTTTGCATTCATTAATGCAGAATAAGCAAGCCTATTGAATTTATGAATAGCCTGATCACAAAGAGAAGAATGATGCTGTGTTTTAAAGCCAAAGATGCCATTCCATCGTAACCAGATCATTTCTCCATTTGATCACATAACATCCTCTTCTGCTTGCGTTATAGTATGACTGTTTTTATTTCTTTATAAACAGATTGCTGCTCTTCTGTCTACAGAACGCTAGTGGGCTAATACAATACTGACACACCCAAACAAGACAGATTCATTCTCTGGTCTCCATGACTAGATATAAAGTGAAGTCCGTCAGAGGCAGGTGAGGCCAGTGTTAACCGACAAGATCAGTCACAAACACCTGTTTGTTTACCTGTAGCGGATTGACAGCTTGTAGGAAACAGGTCAAATTCTTTCCCAGACAGTCGATTTTGTGAACTTGGAAAAGGCAGGTTTCTCTGATGATCACAATAGGGATTATCCTGAGGAGTCGCAGCTGAGCCTTTGACTGGACAGGAGGAAGCAGCTAGACTGCTGATTACAGGGCAGAGAGAAGACCAGTGGCCTGGGTGTTACCACAGGTAAGTTAGGTTGACAGACTCCTGTGCTGAAAACCTCAGAGACAGAGAAACATAGAAGAGAGAGAGAGAAACATAGAAGAGAGAGAGAGAGAAACATAGAAGAGAGAGAGAGAGAGAAACATAGGAGAGAGAGAGAGAGAGAAACATAGGAGAGAGAGAGAGAGAGAAACATAGAAGAGACACAGAGAGAGAAACATAGGAGAGAGAGAGAGAGAGAAACATAGGAGAGACAGAGAGAGAGAAACATAGGAGAGAGAGAGAGAAACATAGAAGAGAGAGAGAGAAACATAGGAGAGAGAGAGAGAGAGAGAGAAACATAGAAGAGAGAGAGAGAGAGAAACATAGGAGAGACAGAGAGAGATAGGCAAGAGAGAGACAGATACAGAGAAGGGGAGAGAGAGAGAGAGAAACATAGGAGAGACAGAGAGAGAGAGATAGGCAAGAGAGAGACAGATACAGAGAAAGAGAGAGAGAGATAGATAGATAGGTAAGAGAGAGACAGATACAGAGAAAGAGAGAGAGAGAGAGATAGATAGGCAAGAGAGAGACAGATACAGAGAAAGAGAGAGAGAGAGAGCGATAGGAGATAGAGACATAGGAGAGACAGAGAGAGACACACAGAGAGAGATAGGAGAGAGACAGAAATAGAGAGATAGGAGAGACAGACAGAGAGAGACAGACAGAGACAGACAGAGAGAGAGTGAGTGAGTGAGTGATATTATTGCAAGAGATGCTTCAATCTGTTTGAGGATTTTCTGTCTTAAAAAGAACACCTTGAGTGCTCTCACACACAGATGTCTAGTAGCTCTCGACATACCAATTCTTCTCGACAAACACTGCAAAGCCTGGACACGTAACTCTCATAACCCGCTCGTCTACTTACCTACACAGGCCCACAGGATCACAGATCCACCCCACACACTGTCTTCTAGTTGGGCCCCCAAACATATTCCAAAACCCCCTCACATAACCCCACACACACATCCACCAAACCCTCTACACGCCTCCCCACACCGCTCCACTCGGCAGACACACTCCACAGCTACCAAACGGCTGCTACGGCAGCCCCGTCCCCACCACTCCACACCTGCTCTCCGCACCTACATGGCACACCACGTACGCATACACCCACACACACCGCCCTTCACCCCACTCCACAACTACACAACACAAAACACGTCTATGCCCACGCGCACAGAAACACACCTACACGCAGACACCAAAACACATGGATACCCACACACACACACACACACACACACACACCCAATAAGAGACAACGCATGCATGCACGCACGCACACACACCTTTGTACTGAGTGAACACCCACCCATATACTTCAGAGCCTAATACCACATACCACTGACCTGCATCCAAGCATGCTGACAATGAAGGTTATTTACAAGGCTCAGCCAGAGGGTCTCCACTCCATCCTTCCATCCTGCTGTCCTGTAGTCCTGCTGTCCTGTAGTCCTTCCATCCTGCTGTCCTGTAGTCCTGCTGTCCTGCTGTCCTGTAGTCCTGCTGTCCTGTAGTCCTGCTGTCCTGTAGTCCTTCCATCCTGCTGTCCTGCTGTCCTGTAGCCCTGCTGTCCTGCTGTCCTGCTGTCCTGTAGTCCTGCTGTCCTGTAGTCCTGCTGTCCTGTAGTCCTGCCGTCCTGCCGCAGCCAGCAAGGGGCGCCTCAAGCTGGCAGAGGAACAAGGGAAACAGGACATCCCCACGCCCTGGCCACGCCCCGGCCACGCCCTGGCCACGCCCTGGCCACGCCCTATCCTGCCCTGCCCATGCCTGTCAACGTCTGCCTTTCATCAAACTAAATAGATTATGCTTTAAGGAGTTGTGCTGGAAAACAGTGTGATTGTTGTCATGAGGTAGATGAGGCTTTTTGCATTGCATTTCAAATGGTTGAATCCATTTAAACGGAAGCGTGAAATCTTAATGTGTGATCTAAAGCAGTTTTTGATGCGACAGTGATGAAGACTTTGCATGTAATCTATAGTAATCCGAATGACCAAATCATTTGATGTTTACGCTGGTCGGTGTGCAGTTGACTCGCATCTGTGACATCTATTAGAAAAGCCTTTCGTTGGTTTCAAGGGACGCAACGGATGATGAAAAGGATTGACTTTGATTTTTTTTTAAAGCGCAATTGAAGCTGGTTTACCCAAGATGCAGTTCAGCGACCCGTGGCTTCATCTTGCAGTTTTTATCATGTGATCATATCAGTATCATGTGATGTAGATCTGAACACTGTTAGACCTGCTTAATGCCCACACACACACACCCACAAGCTTTACCAAGGAGATGTTACACGCATTGATCATCTACCCAGGATATTTAACATGCTAATACACCACTACCTTGATCCATCATCTGCTGCCTCCATCAGGGTGCCTGTGATGATGTGGCCCCGCCCCCCTGGGGCTTGATCTTTAACCTTATAAAACGAGAGAGGCGCATACATATAATTGGAAAAAAATAATGCAGTTGTATATTCTCCCATCCCGGCCGTCCAATCAGGATCTGCCATTACTACCGCCTACGGTTCAATGGTGCATCACCTGCATGTGTGTGTGCATGTGAGCGTGAAATGTGTGCGTGTGAGCGTGAAATGTGTGCTACGTGTGCGTGCATGTAAAAGTAAAAGGTACACAGGTGTGTGCATGAATGTATGAACAGAGATGTCATCGAGTTTCTTATTAGCTCTGTGTTGTACGTACTTTCTGAACTCATCTAACACACCTGCCAACCCTCCCTCCCCCTCACCACTCTCTCTCTCTCTCCCTCCCCCCCACCAACTCTCTCTCTCTCCCTCACCAACTCTCTCTCCCTCACCAACTCTCTCTCTCTCCTTCCCCCTCACCAACTCTCTCTCTCTCCCTCCCCCTCACCAACTCTCCCTCCCCTCACCAACCCTCTCTCTCTCCCTCCCCCTCACCAACTCTCCCTCCCTCACCAACCCTCTCGCTCTCCCTCTCCTCACAACTCTCTCTCTCTCCCCTCACAAACTCTCTTCTTTCCTCCCCTCACCAACTCTCTTCTCCCTTCCCCTCCCAACTTCCCTCCCCTCACCAACCTCTCTCTCTCCCTGCCTACCTCCCCTAATACTATCTCTCTACTCTCTCTCTCTTCTCTCTTTTCTCCCATCTATCTAATCTCTTATCCGTTTTTGTATGCAAGTT